>JFHB01000335.1:0-20703 GCA_000729835.1 Atkinsonella hypoxylon
CAGAGAGCCGTTCCGTCGCCTACACCTTCGCCATGGCTGCGGCCGGTCTTCTCGGCGCTATCGCCCTGTAAGCTGCTATACTAATTTTTTTTGGGGGGGGGAGCAGGGAGGGGGGAAACGGAGGACAACTGTTAATGAGGATTCCACGGTAATGAAAGGGACGGGGTTTTGTATTTTGACCCACGTATTAATATCTTTTAGACCCCTCTTGAGATGGGTTGCGCACTGGAGGAAGGGGGATTTTTTTTTTTCTTGTCTTTTCTTTACAAGTGTTGCGGGTTTCTTACTCGTATATACTTACTAATGGAATGCTGTTCATCAAACATTTTTTTTTTTTTGGGCCCCGATTGTGAATGCCTGTCTTTTGACGTAGGAACAGGTCTAGTTGTAAATCGAGATAAGATGGCGTAGGTTGGGGAAAGTCGGGAAGTTTGGCTCTGCGCGTCCGCGGCCGGGTCGCATTGGGGCTGGCTGGTCTCGGCGCGGTACCTGGATGGACGGCGGGATCCGATGAGTGCTCCTGCTCCTGCTCCTGCTCCTGTTCGGGTTGACTGTTTCTTGCTTGCTACCGAGATGGAAGCGAGACATCCAATCTAATACGCGACGTGTCCTTTCTCAATCGTCTCGCTGCCTTTTTCACAAGGAGCAAATTGGAAAAAGGAGAGATCCTTCTCAACCGACCGTAGTGCATGGAGTGCTTTTTTTTTAATAGCCCAGACACCCAGGAAGTATATATAATAAGCAGTATATTCCGTAGGCCAGGGTTAGCTAGCTAGCGTCCTGGCACTGCCACGTCGAACCTCTCCTTTCTCGGGACTCAGGCATGCGTGGATAGCAAGTTTAAGCATAACTAGTAACTAACTACCATGGGACACCAACAAGCGGGCCGGCCTCGTTCTTGGGCGTTGCGACACGGGAAGCAAGCGTGGCGTGCCTTGTGCACCCAGACACACCACCCTCGGCATATTCCGTACAGCCTGCGCTACACAAGGGACCAGACGATACCGAGCAAATCTACCACGCCGTTCTGATTCCCCGTCGTTCTGGACTCTTCTCAACGTGTGTGTGCCATTCGTCGTCACGCTTTCGTCCCTGGGCTCCATGACCATGCATCCTCACATCCCCAAGGCAGTACAAGGCAAGTCCATCTACTCCGTAACTAGTCTAGGCCTCAGATCTCCCGACACCATCGTGCCATGACCGGGCTCAGCTTCACAGCCGTCGGAATCTCCTCCAGCGCGACATCCACCTTCCGCATCTTGCCGTCTAAGCCTCCGTGCCCCGTACTTCTACCGCCGCCAATCCCTGCTGGCACGAGAAGTCCCAGTGTGATGAGCCTCTCCCACGCAATGCCTGCCACGCCCCGGCTCCATACTCGACTGAGCCCTCCCAGGGCCAGCATCCCTGCTGTGGATGACTGCACGCGCTGCTTGGCCATGAGCGAGCTGTATTCGTCGTACGCCATGGCGAAATTGACGGTATCGGTATGAGCCACAATGTCCAGTCTTGCTGCCGAAATCAGCATCGCCAGGTCCAGATCCGACAACGTAGACAAGAGCTGCAGTCTCGAATCTGGTGGGGCCAGTGATGTCGCTTCTGACATGGCTGTCGGGCTGACCAAAGTCAGATCCCTTGAGGATAGTGACGAGAGGGGCAATATCCACTCCGTCAAGAAAGCAGTCGCAGATTTCGTCGTAAAGTAGTGATACTGTAGCAGGTGCTGAAATTGCCGTTGCTTATAGAGCTCCTGTTTTGCTGCATATTTAGTACCCTTTCAATCATTGACATCTTCTTCCCTTTGTCCCGGTTCGGTGCCAGAAAGTGAGCTAGACAAACCTCTATTTTATGAGTCCAATACTTCTGGAACTCGAGATAGCCCGCCAGACCAACATCAATCCCTTCTGTTGCTGCATCGGGCTGGTCTACCACCAGGCCTTGGCGGCAGATCTGCCAATAGGCTGCTAACGACCGTGGCGGTGCTAGATAGACATATCTGTGACTGAATCGACTCTTGACTCTCTTCTCGAGCATCTCCACCACATCGAGGCGAGTGGTGCAGCCGAGAACGGCAATCGGAGCCTTCCGAGATTGGGCAATGTCAAATAAGTTGTACAGCAGTGTCTGTCGAGGGTGTGCGGCAAACATGTCGAATTCGTCAATAATGAACACGACGGATTGTGATGTCATGCCCTCATCCGTACCCGTGATTTCTGATGGATGTGAGAGCAGTGCCAGTAGTGACGCCATCGTATCCGCGTAGTTGGTCTGGTTCTTCCGGTCAGTATCCAGACTGGATGCTTCTGTGGATATGAGTTAGATTTCGAGGCGGCATAGTCATACCCGTTGCAGCAGATCATCCTCAACTTCCATCTCTTTGCCTAGCTGTCGCCATATTTCCTTTAGAGCTAGCTTGTCGTCGGTGTGAATGAAGCCGTTGAGTCGGACGGCATGAAACTCGTGTCTATGCTCTTTCGACAGGTCGGTAATGATGTTATCCACCAGCTGCAGATAGAAAGCATTAGTGGAAAGATCCAGATGTCATCAAAAATCGGAGTGCTTGTGTGCCACGCACCATTGTTTTGCCGCAACCCCTGGGGCCAATGACCAGCATAGAGTTACCCTCTCCAGCGAGGACTGTCTGTTCCACTAGCTGTCTTGCTTTCTCGTATGGCTCGTCTTGTCCATATGCTCGTATTCTTCGCCGTCCTGAGCATCGATCTAGGAGAACGCGCTGAAATGCACGCAGATGCCGATCTAGGTTGGGTATTTCCGGCACTTCCACCTGCCGCACAGATTCAGCAGCCTTTGCTCCTGGCTCTGATGCCTTGCTGGGTGTCTTGAGCACATCCTCTTGTGAGCAAGTCTTGCACAGCCATTCGCCTTCAGGAATCTGCGCAATATCGTAACATTGTTGGTGAACAGCGAAATCGCAATTATCGCATAAGATAATCTCATTTGGGGGATTGGATTCCGGCTTGGAACACATCTCGCATACAATGTCATCAAAGTGTTCCTGCTCTTTCTGTGCTTTCGTCATCCGTGGTTTCTTCGCGCGCGGCGTCTTGGGCAAGTCCTCGAAAAATACTTCTCCGTCAATACTTCGATTAAATGTGACATTTTTTCTTGGACGTCCCCTTTTTTTGGTCGGAGTTAGGATTCCCTTGGGTGCTGGTGCTGAGGTAGGTTTTGAAGGAGATGCCGCTGTATTGCTATGCTGACCAATAGCCCGTGCTGTTGGTTTTGCCACTGGCTTGCTTGGCGACACGCAAGGTCGACGAGGCACGGAGCCCTCTTTCGTAGAAGGGAGGTCACCATTATCCCATATCGTCCCCTTAAGTGCTGCTATCTTGATGGCTGGTCGGGGTTTTGAAGGCGAGACCCCATTGCCGATAGATGTGCTCAAAGATCCATTTGCGCTGGCGATGACGGGTGGCTTCGTAGCGACTTTCGTAGCGACCTGTGTTGTCGCCGTCACAGTCGCCTTTGCGTCCACTTGCTGCGGCTGTGACTGGCGACCATAGCCAAATACCCCAGATATAGCTGAAGCGATGGCCGTAAGAGCCTTTGGCGTGGAAGGAGATGCTGTAGCAACAGCCTCGTCTAGTTTCTGGCGCTTGATGGATGTTGGCGTGCGTGCCTGATTCGTATTGTTTTCCGCATCGTCGTGCAACCGTTTTCGACTCGATGGGGTTGCAATCAAAGCCATCACCAGTCCCGCGCCAAGCCAATGGGCGTGGAGTGTAGTTGGTGAAGAATTTGGCGACGTTCTAGCCTAGCGAGGGGTGGAATCTGGCATGTGGTCATCGATGGAGCAGCGATTGTGGCGCGTCAACTGGCTGGCGTCGAAGCGTCAACTGGAGGCGGATACGCGTTGAGCGCGCGTGGTCACTCGCTTGTCTTGCCAGGATCCTTGTCCTTTGTACCTGGTACATGCGTGGACCACTCCGTACTCCGGCGGAATATATGCCCACCCTAGGTACCTAGGTACGTACAAGGTGCCGTGCGGCCGTTGGGCTGCAGGGTGACGCCATCGAATCGAACCCGCCTCCTGTAAGCTCCGTAAACACTTTACATCTGCCCGGTCATGCCTCTGGTCCATATCCAATTTGAAACCACGATTATGAGTCACGTCACCAGCTCGTCTGTGTCGTTCGAAAACCACTCATGCTGCATGCAGCATGCTGTCACTACTCCGTACAACACGTTTGATCTGTATTGATGTGATTGCCGAGAGGAATTATGGAGTACCGGGTACCTAGGTACTTGTGTCAAGCAGTGAAGTGTGAAGTATACTTCATTACACCTCACCTACCTAGGTACCTAGCTACCTAGGTAGGTACCTCCTCCTAGGTCCTCGGTACATGTCTAGGTATGTGCCAGGTACTGCAGGTAGGCGAGTCTCTGAGGCCCTCCTTCCTCGGCACAGAAATGCAGAACGAAAATATTACCCTTCCTCCTCCTATGTAAGCGAAAAGCCCGCCTGTGATCCCAGACAAAGTTCAACCGTCTCAAACACGACGTTCCCTTCACTCTCAAAAGCATGGATGGCCACCCAACGTGGGCTCGGCGGCGTGCCGAGAACGAAAACGAAGAGGCCATCCAGCGAATCATGACGAGGAGCGTAGCGGTGCGTCCTCCGCATCCCGCACCTCGCATCTCGCGTCCCAAAAAGAACTTCGGCAAAACGCGAGCCGCAGAGCTCAGGACGGAACAACCCCTGACGAAACAGTTTAACACGCTGTGAGTTGTCTTCCAAAGCGGGAGCCTGCTCACTCTGTTCGCCAAGCAGCAGCAAGGTCCGTCTGGACATGGATGCACGCTAACTATCAGTAGTTACTTGGCACCCCCGGCAGTGCTCCGCGTGCTTCACACTGCGGGTCTGGCCTTCATTTAGATGAGACATGATAAGAGTCAAAGTTGCCCGACTCTGGAGCTTGCTGAATAAAATGCTCAGAGCCGCCGTGCCTGGAAGCATGTATGAACTGCCAATCCATCCGTGGAAAAAAGAAAATGTAAACGAACTGATTGACACAATGAAAGGCTACGAACACAACCATCACCATGTCCGCGATAGACTCAAGCTCTTCAAAAGTCCAATCGCTAAGCATGCCAATCACGATGAAGCTTCGCCCCTCGACCCGGGACAAGAAGCAGAGAAAATGCCAGAGTTTAAGCGGGTGCGTGTTTGTGTGCAATAAAACCAAGCCTTCTTTGGCACTAGCAACATGAGAAGAACAAACTAACATTTGAAGTATTGAACAGTACTCAGAACCTACGCTTTTAGAAATATTCTACGATCTGTTCTTTGCAGCCAACTACTCTGTATTCTCAGAGAACCGAGAAGTTACGAACCACAACAACTTCAAAGCCTACATCGGCTACTTTTGGTACATCTAGCCCCTCGAGCCATTGCGCAACGACCCGTGGCTGACGACTCTGATAATTCGGTAGCCTCCTCTGGATAACATGGTTTCTCACGACGTCGTACGATGTTCGATTTGTGGCGGACAGCGTTTTCGGTGAGCAAGCAGGGAAATGTAGATTGACATGATGATGGGAAACTCGCTTACTCTGGTGGGCTTTGCAGAACGTACCGCGAGAGCAGCATCCCTCGGCGTCTTGGTTGGCTTTGCAGTCGTTGCCCCAAATTTCGACCCCAGTGAGCAGAGCGCCCAAGTGATGCAGACTATGTGTACGTTTAATCCCTGCGCAGACTCCTTGATACGAATGTCTGACACTACGCAGCACTCATTCTCATGCTCTCCCGAGCCATTCTCGCCGTAGAGTACGCAAACCCCTTGTTCCACGTGAGGCACTATAAGAAATGTCGAATACCCTTTTACATTAGCATCTTGATCAACATCATTGCCATGCTAATATATTTGGGAATCGCATTCCGCTTCAAGGAAAATAAGAACAGTCGAGTGTACATGATCTTCTACTTCATCAGCGGCGTCGAGGGCATCGCTACTCTCATCGTCTCTTATATGTGGCCGGTTATGGATTTTTCCAAAACCCATCTCATCAAACGATTGACCTTGTTAACCGTCATGATGCTCGGAGATAGCCTAATCAATATTGCTAAAGAAGTAGTGACGATTGTCAAAACCCCAGACACATGGGGTAAGCAGAACGCCCTAGTTGGCCTCAGCGTGGATAACATTCTAAAGCTGACGGATACTAACCACTATTGTAGACTCGCGCACAGCCGGACTGATCACTGCAGGCGTCGCTACAGTCTACTTTGTCTTCCTGATTTATTTCGATTGGCTTCGGTCTTCCTTCTACCTCCCGCCACTCCGGCAGCTGATATGGACAGCGCTTCATCTTCCATTCCATCTATCTCTCGTTCTCTTCATGCAAGCTTTCACGCAGTACATCATATGGGGAAAAGTAATGGGCATTCTAAAACGCATACACTCGGATCTGCTCTTTATAGGCGGCAGTATCAGCAGCGCTGACGTCGCCAACAAGACAACCTCCGAAGTTGTCGAGGGGATAAAGGTGTTTGTGGATGATTACTTCGGAAAATATCCCGCAGAGTTACCTCAGATCACAGATACCGTCGAAACCGCGCTCAAAAACATATCATCTGCGCCAGATAGTCTATGGCCACAAATCGTAGCCCTGGAGAAGACCGGAAACCCTTATGCAATTTCAGAAGAGAACTTTGACAAGTTTGTCAGCGTTGTTTATTCTGTACGAAATATCATTCTATCATTGACAAACAACATTTTCCAGGCCTTTGGCATAGACGTTGCCAAGGATGAGGTAGAGTCTGGTAGCAAGGAGCCTGCACAGGGAGTCATCCACAGCGGACTGTTACAAAGCAAGGTCGACACAAAGACATGGCGACGCTATCGACTAGTGGTAAGTGCAGTTAAAAATCATGACATTTCCCGCTCATCAAGGTCTCAATAACCCGCCTCGCTACGTCCACCCCGATGCTCTTTTCTGATGGGTTTGCCCCTCTAGTTTGCCTACGGCTACATCGCGGCTGGTTGCTGTCTCCTATTTATGGCTGCCCTCTCCATCGTCTCCCGCACCACGCGATGGAAGCCATGGCCGATCATTCGTCTTGTCATTCTTCTGTTTTTGGCCGTCGGAACGGGGCTCGTGTCTCTGCTTTGGTTCTCAGGACCAAACCCGGAAGGAGCTCAGGATGACAACGTATCAGATCCTTGCCTACGATACCTCGAAACACCATGGGTGCTGACCACCATCTTCGTCCTCTACACCATCGTCCTCGTCCTCACCCACATCGGAGGATCCGTCCCTAGGGACGCTGACGGGCCATCAAGGAATTTTTTCTCGCGGAAGAAACAATGGTCGCATGAGTCTGTGGCCTTGCCCATGACCTCGAGCGATACTTGGCGTAATAAGGAACAAGTGAATCGTGCAAGCAATCACGAACAATACCGACCCCCTTCTCCATGTGACACGCAAGGGCGAGATGACGCGGGTATAGGCTGCGGGGAATCTGACAGAACTCCCGAGAGTTATGACCCTCTGAAGCAGTCCAGTGGATACAAAGGGATGTCCCATTTCTGAGATACGCGTACTCTTGTGGGAAAAAACTTCGATTAGATTGACGTGACGGGTCTCACGGGGGACTGGTGCATATATCCTGTTGGACGAAGAGGATAGCCGTATGCTAAGGTTGTGTTTCTGGAATGCGCTTATTTATGTTTTAAGGGATACCTAGGGAATAAAGGGCCGGAGTTGGTTAACTTGGAAATAGAATGGACTAGCGTGAAGTGCGTTTTTTTTGTTTTTTTTTGGAAAAACATCACTAGGATAGTGGCATAAGTAGCTATCATAAAAGGCTATGAACAGAAGCTATTGATATGAACCGCCAACTAGTGGTGATTTGTTGCCCCTCATGCTTTCGCTCCTCAAACTGGATTTGACTCTCTTTCTCCCGTGGTAGACGCACAACCCTGTTCCACCACTCTCGTGACGACTGTTGGCAGGGCAGAGAGGGCTGCTCGGCAAATGCTCAGGGACATCAAACTCAAAAGCTTGCGGTGCTTGCTGTTGCCGTCTGCTTCGTGGTGCAGGCATGGGGTCCCACCACTCGCGTGGCCCAGAAGCGAGACTGCTTCGCCGATATCCATGCTTTTGCGAACGTAAACGTGGTGAGAATGCCAATTGCAAGGGACTCATCTCGGCGCTGCCTTCTAGAGGTGGTGCCATTGATGTAAAAAAGCCTCTTGGCTTCCCGTCTGCTGTGTCCTCGTCCAGCGGAGGAGTGCTGACCCGTACGGCCTCCTAATGCGAGTCACCATCGAGGACAACCGTGAGCATGAAAAGCACAAAAGTTACTTACGTTGCCTGGAAATTGACTATTGGCAGTTTTGAAACTGTCTTGACGGGGCAAGGTTAGACTTGACTGGATATGGGGAATTCTCAGAAAGATAACTCACTGTTTGTGCTTTGCGATGCGTTCAGCAATACGCCCTTGTTGGTGCCTCCTGAGCTACGTCTGGATTTTGTACTTGGGCAGAGTGATCTGCGCCGGGGTCGCTTCAGTTTACGAACAAGTTTCGAGATGGCCAGTTCGTCCTTCGGCTTTAATCCTATTTTTCTGAAACCGTGAGACCAGGTTGACACCCACGGAATAGTAACACTCGGAACACAGCTGACTTCTGGTTCCTCTGATCCTTGGTTGTTAGCATTTGCAACTTTCGACCCTTCCTGAGTTTTTCATTAGTACATAGATTCTCCTCTTGACATAAAGTTATGTGGAGTCTGGACTTACCTTGTCGCGCTCAGAAGCCTGTGATTGAGAACCTACACCAGCCAATATATTGAAATAATCATCAATTCTAGACAGGTTGGAGTTTTTAGATCGTAAAGAGCCATTTGAATGCTGTGGCATCGGAAGCTGAACATTCGTCTTCCCCCCAACCGAGCTGAGGTCAGCAATGGGCTTCACGGTAGCTTCGTCCGTGTTTTGCGACATTGCACCACTTTCAAAGACGCCATGCGGCTCAAAGCTGCTCACTGGGTGCTGTAGCGACAGCACATGAGCCGACTCGGACAGGTACGGACTCGCAACGGGAGGAGGATTGAGGCCCCCGAACTTGGACAATGGAGACGACATCATGGCTACAGGCGACGTATGGGATACATCGCGTCCATCCGTCTCGCTCGTTGATTTCTGCGAACGAGCTATCCATTTCCAGAACCGCGAGCTAGCGTTGCTCTTTGTTCTCGGTGCAGGTGCCGGCTGTCTCTCTGCCCAGTACCCCTCCGGGAACCAGACCTATTCGTATCCCTCTCGAGGCGGACGTGGGGGGTCTACACCCAATCCAGAGGCAGAAGGACCAGGACGTTGAGTACAGTAGGTTTTCGAGGCTCGCGTCGGCGGTGAGAAAGGGGTGGAAACGGATGACTCTGTCGCTGTGCCGTCGCGCCGCATGTTTTTGTGCCATCCTGGCGCTCTTGAACCTCTAGTCTCACGAGCAGGAGGACTAGGAAAGGTGAGATAGAGGGGAGGAGGTGTTGCAAATGAAGAAAGTGGCAGGTTGAAATAGCTGCAGCCAAGTTGAGCAAGAAATGTTTTCAACCAGCTTACACTGGTATGGCAGGCTGCGCAACGTACCTTACTTCGGTTGGCGTCGACACAACTGGACTAGGTAGCATGGTTTTCGAACAGCCAAAGTCTCCGACGTGAAGCCTTCAAAACACGCGCGCTGCCAGTGAATAGCGTGCGGTTTCTGAAGATGCCAGAAATGCCTCTGGATCTACAGTGTCGCGGACCGAGCAGCCAAATGGACGAGTACGTTGTGTGGTGGAAAAGATGAGGGTTGCCTATAGAAGAGCTGATACAGCCGGATTGACTATTAATAATGTGTGCGTAGAATCGAGTCGATGCCGTAGGGCCATTATAGGTCATTATGGACGAGATGGTGGCACGCACGCCAAGCTTGGTGTATGTAGCGCTCATGGCACACGCCAAGTTGGTTGTGTTTTTCAGGGAAGGCGCGAACCAAGCGCGCACGATAATACCTTGTATACCTTAGGTACCTAGACCTACTTGCATTTTTCAAAGTCACAGACACCGAGGCCATTCATTCAGCAGCCATCGCCCGGAGGAATTGTATGCAATTGTTTTCCTTACATAAATATAGAAGGTGTAGATCTGCCGATTCCGTACTCCAAACGCCATGCAAGGCCTTCCTAATTTTGGTCGCATCTTGCTTTCTCATCATTTTTTTTCCCCGTGTCGTACTTCTAGTCAATCATCATTGTATCATCACCGTCTAGCGCAACCCCTTGAGGCTCGAGTGGAACACCACGTCCTCTTCCGGCCAATAGCTCTCTCCGTACTTCAGGGCCAATGGCCGAGTGACCGTGACTAAGTAATAGATCAAGTATGGCTTCACGTTGATCCTCTGTGATGTCGCCCTTGTATCTCTGCGCAAATGCCAGTAGGCTTTGGTGCCAAATGACCGGCAACTTAGTCTTGATGTCTCCTTCGCCAGACACTCCAACCATAGCGTCTCCCATTTGGACATTAGCCGGATCTTCACTGCGGAATCGCAGGAAGTGGAACACTAGGGCATCGATGACTTGGTAAGGGAGAGCGTATTTCTTCTCCAAGAGCGTCTTGATGAAGATATTGGTAGCACCGCCGCCCTCACTGCCTTGAGAAGCTTCCTGGGCAGCAATGTCGCACAGTCCCTTGAGAGCTGCGGCAGAATGTAGAACAGGAATGGAAATGCGTGCCAGGACAGCAGAAATGATATGAGCTTCTCTCAAAGTACAGCTCCCACTGCCGATAAGTGGGAAGAGGAACCCCTTGAAAAAGGCTGCAGGCTTGTAGAGCGCTTTCTTGAGGGAGTTGAAAAGATGGACATTAAGCTTCTTGTTCTCATAGATGTCTTCGCGGACTTTCTCCAAGACCACAATCTCCAGGAACCGCTGGACAATGATTGGCTTGTGGGAAACGAAAATTCGAGTGGCTTGGAAGACGGCATTTGGTGTCCACTTTTCGGGTTTGGTGATGTCGATAATGTCCTCCCAACGGGGGATGGTGGGGAGAATCTTGAAAGGTTTAGGTAAAGGTCCAGATTTGTATCTAGATAGAATCTGTCCGATTCTGATGCATGTTAGTGGGACAAAAACCAACATCTAATGCTAAATGGCACTGCTTACTTGGTATAAACCTCTACAACCTTGGGAGGTAATTCATAGTCGTCCTGTGGCAAACCTGCGTCTCTGCGTGCTTCAGCAGCCTCGTGTGCAGCTATCTTGCGCATGATAATATCCGCCAGATTACGACTTTCGCCTTCTTCTTGGACGTCCCCAGAAGGCTTCAGGTCCCAGCCATGCTTCAGCAGATCATCTTCATCATCGGGCATGAACTTCTTGTACATTTCAAGATCCTCTGGGTCAACCTCAATCTCTTCGACCACCTCGTCGTCGTCGTCGCCCCATGCCTCGTCCTCATCGTAGGTTTTACCTCCCTCAACATCCTCGCCATCCTCAAATCGAGCATCGTAACCATAAGAATCGACGGTGAGCGCGGGCACTGAGGCAGATTTCTCGACCTTTTCTTCTTCTGCGAGCTCGCGGCCAATTCTCAAAATGTTTTTCGAAGCTTTAGAGTCGACAAAACTTTCATCAGCCTCTCCAGTGACCTTGATTTTGCTTTTCGTGGGTTTGTTGCGCAAAATGCCAGTCGCTAAGATGTCGTTCTCGAGCGGGTTATGTCGCCGAGCGGGCCTCTCGGCCTTGGGGGTCGTGGCTTTAGGCATGTTAGAAAGAACCTCGAATACGTCCGCTTCGATAACGGTGACCTAATTCAAGGGCCAACTTGGGCTGAGGAAAATGTCCAAGCAGCGGGCGGGCGGTGGACGGTGGGCGGCGGGATAGAAAACCAAAAATTTTGTGCCATATCAATCTGCCGTCCTCTGCATGGATTGGTCAGGTTTAGCGTTGAACGGTACCGCCCGCCCACCTTGTCTCTCACCACTTTCCTAATCCGTTTCCAATTTTTTTCTCTCAATAGTTCTGTCATCTCGGCAACTCTTTTCCCTCGGGATTTCACAAAATAGTTCGTTTCGGGACGATAGTGACTTTTCAGACATACGGCCCTCGCAGTAGTAATTCTATTTACATACAACGTGTCAATTTTGCATGTTGCACCCGGGCCCGATGGCACCATCATGGTATCGGTTGGTTCTTCGCAATCAACCGATATCTAACTGTTGTTGTAACGCTCGGTTGCATGGGTAATGCAAATTGAGTGATTCCCACTGTGAAGTATCATCTGTGAGACTGCACTGGAATCCTCTCTACACGAGCTGAATAGTTATCAAATGCCCTCTTTCAAGTGCATACCGTCAGTCGATGAGGACCCTAGTGGGTCAATACCCTTGGCGATGACGCTCGTGGCAGAAAGATGGAAAGCTTTTGAAAACCCCCGCCATCGAAAGATGCCCCTCCAAAGACTTATCGTTGTAAAGCGCAATCACTTTCACGCGGCCAGATCGGCGGCAGGGATTCACGATGCCAACAGAATTGGAAGAGGTAAAATAAATCAGTCAAAAATACCAGAAATAATATCTGACCTCTTAATTGTGCTACGACTGACTCATATGATTGTTACAGCTCGTCGGCTTCATGGCCAATGCTAATCCTCAGATCCGGCTGGCTGCTGCCGAGAACTTGGTACCCTACTCAACTGCCGAGCCGGCAATATTCAAGGCAGATGACTTGAAGCCCATAAAGCATCTCAAATTGTTGATACGCGATCACCCAGTACGTTTCCACGAAAATACCGACCTTGCGCGGCCGAGACAGCTGGTCGACAAGGCCGCCGATGGTGACTTGCTAACTGGACAGTAGAAAATTGCAGAGCATGTCTTGTCAATGCTGATAAATCTATCTGGAGATCCTATTGTGTTGAGAGATTTGGTTACTGATGAAAAATTTCTCGGCGTGGTCCTGGACCATATTGTCGTGAGTGTCCTGCTTCAACAGCCTCGATCATCCCAATAACTATACTAATCAAACCCGCTCATGTCTAGGGACAAGAAGAGCCCAACGCCAATTTATTGACCATGCTTCTCGCCAATATGGCCAAAGATGACAGTATAAAATCCATTCTGCAGCGAAAACAAACGGCCCCCGAAGCCCTCGGGTCCGACGATTCCATTATGAACCAACTACTAGATCTCTTCGTCAAAGGACAAGATGGTGTCTATAATAAAAAAGCCAATTACGACTACCTCGCCTATGTATTCGCGGACTTGGCTAAGCATCCCGAAATAAGACAGTACTTTGTCACGCAACAAAAATACGATGGCATCATTCCGCTGAGCAAGATCCGCGTCTTCACAGAGCACAAATCTGACGTGAGGCGGAAAGGCGTCGCGAGCACCATTAAGAACGTCGCCTTCGATATCGACTCCCATCCCGAGCTCTTGTCCGATGAGGGCATCAATATACTTCCATATGTGTTGCTCCCGATCATGGGAAGCGAGGAATACGACGTGGAGGACACAATGGAGATGTTGCCTGATTTGCAGCTGTTGTCGCCTGATAAGCAGCGTGACTCAGATAAGAACAACATTCGGACACATGTCGAGACGTTGACGTTGTTGACAACAACAAGAGAAGGGCGGGATTTGTTGCGCAGGGTCAGGGTATATCCAATTGTGAGGGAGACGCATCTGAGGGTTGATGATGAAGGTGTCAGAGAGGCTTGCGAGCGATTGGTGCAGGTCTTGATGAGAGATGAGGAAGGCGAGGGTGAGGGGCAAGAGAAGGACGGGGTCGTGGGCAGTAGTGGAGTCCAGAAGATTGACGAGGATGATGAGATTGCTGAGGTTTAGAGGGATTGCACACCGGGGCTTCAGTATTTTCACAATAACTGGGCGAAGATGATGCATACAAACTAACCAAGGCAACTGCGGACCTGTGGCGCAAAACTGTATGATACACAACAGGAATGGAAAAATTATCCTTATACGAAAGCAGAGAATTACGTCACTTGCGTTCTTTCAGCTATTATGTCCGTGCCTCCTCATAACCACACAAATTCCAGATCATGGAAAATCCTTGAACCGATAAAATTCGGTTTCTTCTGACATTGTTCTTGAAAGAGGACTCACCATACTGCCTCGCGAGATCACGTCGCTATAGCACATCTCGCTAGCCATCGAGGGTGAGACAGGAGAGTTCATATCCGCGTCTTCGTGTACAGCTTGCTGGACATGAGCAATGTCTCGACCATCTGACCTCTCTACGTTGGTATACAAGTCTGTCAGTGGCTGCGCTAGGGTCGAATCAGGCCAGTGCCTCTCGGCAGAGATATTGTGAACCCCATGGGAGTCCACGTTGAAGTTCTCTGCGGCCAGGCAGCCCTGGTCAGATTTTCCCGATAGATATGAGACGTCGGACGCGAAATAAGCATCATGATGCTGCCCCAATGAAGTGGCTGGTACAAATCCAGCGTCCGAAAGTTCTACTGGAGAGGAATTGCCTAGAGAATTTCAGGATAAAAGTAATGGGCCATATGATTTCGCAGCTAATACAAAGGAGCAAATCTTACCACAGAGCTCAGATACCTGGGTATCTGCCATTTCGTGACGAATTACCGGCCCCTCATCAGAGGACGCGGCCTCGACACTCCCTGGCGGATAGCCGGAGTTGGGTGCAGGAGTGGTGGTTTGTGATTCGGTCATGGTGAGCTGTTTCGAAGCCCGGTGTCCCCGTAGCCACATCAGGACATTTCTGCTGCTATCAACCGCCGTGGAACTGCCTGTCGAATATGGCCTATGTTTGTTCCTTCTAGAATGGAAGTACCACACGGCAACGGCAAAGCAAATGAGGGTCCCAATTGGCACCATGATGGCTAGTAGCAGAATCCGCGGCGTTGGTGACTCATTCGACGACGCTACAGATATAGGAGACGCCGTAGGGGTGGATGGTGAGCCTGTGTACGGCCAATAATGTGTAATCTTGTTTTTATCGTACGCCGTGGCAAAGATGTCTCCTAATGCACCGGCGGACCATCCTGATGGCACGGGGCTTCTAACTGTTGCACCCCCAGAAGCATCGCCTCCGACGATTTTGACGATTGAGTCGTGAACACTGTAATTGGCGTACTGAGACGGCGAGTACGAATCCATCCACTGTCCGCTGGTAAGATTGAACACGACGATTGGCCCTTGATCCAAGCAGGTGTAGGAACTGCCACTCTGCGAAGTATAGCCGCCAAATACCATCATTTGGTCAGGATAGGGCATGAAACACTTGTGACCAGAGCGGGCGTGGGCGGGTTTTCCTTTGTTGATGAGAGTCCATTTGAAAGAAGGTAGAGAGAGTACCCAGACCTCATCGGAGAATTCGTTGGCAGGACTGATCCCATCGTAGCCTCCGTAGTAATATATGTTGAAGCTAGAATAGTCAGGTGCCGGAGCCACAACAGCACATCCTCTTGCTTTTGCTCCTGGGCCGCCTTGCGTTGGTTGTTGGTGCCACTCTTTGCTAGCCACGTCATACATGTCGATAAGACGCATAAAGTCTTGGCTTTGGAGTTTCTGTTGCATTATTAGCATTAAGGATGTTGAGGGAGTGAGTGCAACATATGACGTACGCTGGCTGTCTCATTCGCTGACTTATGAGACTGTGATGCCCATTCTGGATAGACGACGCCTCCCAGAACGATGAGGATACCTTGCTCACCAACTGGAACCCAAACAACTTCTGCATTTGATCTACCTCTCACATTGTTAGGTAAGGTCATATTGGTCCACCTTTCCTCGAGCTGCTTCTCCATGTCCAGGCCTATGAGTGTGTTGGATATATTCACAGCTCGCGTAGAGTCGTTGCCGCTATTTTGTACAATGGACCCTCGTGTCGGAGACGTCAGGCCAGAGAAATACCACGCTTTATTTTCCGAGGGTGCGTTGACCGCAGCGCCGTAAGCAACGTACCGAGTTACGCCATCGTCAAGATGTCCACCGGAGAAGCCTTTCTGCCAGAGTGGTTTCTCAGGACCATAAGCATACCTACGGTAACCAAGAACAGCATTTGCAGCTGGTTCATCATATAAAAGGTCTTGTCGGAAGACTGTACCGCCGTACAGAAAAAACTCGGCATCGTTTGCCAACATACCCCCGTCATAATAGTTGGGTTCCGTACTAATGCCATTGGCAATTCCTCCCCTCGCTTTGGACGTGAGGTTTTTGAGTAAAAGCCCAGTAACATTGGTGTCTTTCGAGAACGATTCGGATAGGTCATAGCTCAAAATGTAGCCTTGAAGATTTCCTGCGAGTAATTCTTAGTCTCTAGATATGCTAGACATGGAGCCTACCGAGAAAGGGTATCTACCATTGTTAACAGGCTTCCCAACCTGGCCATCGGCCAGCCCAGGAGTCCACCATATACTTCCGCCATCAAGATACACTGTGTCGCGCACCAAAGCGGCTGTAGAGCAGTTAACACATCGCTGTTGCGGCGCGCCGTTCGGGGTTAAGGCACAAACCTCTAGGTTGGAGCCACAGACAAATGCTTGTGTTGATTTGAGAAGCTTGCCAGTTGCTGAATTGTCCTTCTGTGACTGCTAGGCTGGAAAGGAAAGAAGCCAGTATAAGTTGAGTTTTGAGCCTCATTTTTGTTCTCAATCCTTGCTCGCGATATTGAAAAGACAAAGGAGAGGCCTTGCGTCGCTGAAATGATTGGACAGACTAGGCTATCCCTTTTATGCGAGCAGCATAAGAAAAGATTGCTTTCAAGTTTGGCAGCGGAGTCAAGCTCGTTTGTTCACGGCGAATAGTCTGATGCAGCTGCCTCCGAGCATGCTAATTCAAGCGTATTCTGATACAGTATGGTTCTCCCAGTACCTGGAGAACCTGGTTGGGGGTTGGACATCTACTAATTTTATAGGCGCCCTTCAAGTACGAAACACGAAATAATCGTGTCAGAATAAACTGCACGGTTTCGAATCAAGACGATGAGAAGTTGTGTTAGAGAAACAGTGCAGCATTGCTACAGAAGAATTGTTGCTTCGATCTACAAAATAGTGTGTGGGCCATGCCGGACAGAGGGACTGGTGAACATAACGTCCAGCATACAACTTCCATCACCAAAAGGCAAATACTTCTTCCCGTCTGCTACAGCCCAGTCCTCCTATTGTACTGATCGAGACCAAGTTGGGTCACTGAAAACGCAGATCAGTGTAACAGCGCCGCATTGTGCATGTGTGTACTGCGGCTATATCTCTAAGTCTTTGTTTGCTGATTCGACGCTTGTCTCAAACCCGACTTTGAACAATCTCAAATTAAGGCATACCGACATCGGTAATACTCCGAGGGGCGAATTTCAGCGACAGGAAAGGTAACCAACTGGACAAACTTTGGCCGGAGCGTCATTGTCCCATGGCTCATGTACGAGTACACTCTCTGAGTGTTGTGACATAGTAATACAATTTCGCACTTGCTCGATTACGGAACGAGCGGGGTCTGAGAGAGACAATAACACATTTTGTGAATAGCCCGCGGTTGACCGAAACGACGGATGAAATGGACCGGACCAGAATCGGGTCAACGCGCAGGCAGCGATTGGCACACACGGCCAACAGCCACCAAGCCTGATGCTAGTGTTGCTCATTGCAGCTTGTCGTGTCACACTATGAGTACTGTGTCCGCAGTGTCAACAGGCAGCTCTATACGGCATGCGGACGGCCGAGTGCATTCACATGACCCGTCGAATGCTAGAGTCGGAATTGCTCGTGGTACTATGACAAATAATTAGTCACTTTCTTCGGCGGGCTCTGGGTTGTCGATACTTTTCCAATGTTAACGAGCCGGGCATATGGCGCATTGTCTCGCAGATTGTTGTTGCCATTGGCCAGGCTGGCAAGCAATCGACGAGTTAATCGCATTCTTTCAGGACGGGCCACCCTTCCACGCCGCTATCGTGGATGTGGGTTGAAAGTTCAATGTTCTCGTCAGGCGCGTGGCTGAGTGCCAGGGGCAGAAGGAAGGAAGGAAGGGCAGAGGCTTCCTGCCGTTTTCCTCACCAGCATCATTACGACGGGGGTATGGGCCGGGGTTGCACACCTATGGGGCCCCCAATCTAAGTATACGATTGGCTATCTTCTTGAGGCCCACACACCCATCACCGATTTTGTCGTCCAATTGACCTCGGGTCTATTGTTGGTCGTGGATGCACATTGTCATTTTGAGCCCATCATCACCAATACGCCATTAATACAAACCAGACCATGCGTGGTAGCGTTCTTCGCGACTCCTTCTTTTCGGTCCGATTGCGGCTAAGACAAGACGGTCGCGGACTTTTCTCCCACCTAGCAGCCAGCGCACCATGTTTCTCCGGTCTCAACGTGCAATATCGCTGCGTTGTTGCCTTTCTATCGACATGAGTGCCACAAGCCCTGATAGACCTTATGATCAACTTGGTATGGCACTACTACTTTCAGAAAATACTGGCTACGGCCTCTGAACACTTATTGGTAACTTTCTATCCAGTGTTGGTTGAGTGTGGATGTTTTGCAAGTTAAGGTAGCCTTCCGCCTGGGCTTTCTTCGGATCCGAGAGTTCGAATTAAGCACCTGGTCATCCTCGGATACTGCTATGATGCTCTAAATGGATGGAGTCTGCGAAGAAAATACGATACGGAAACGAATCACAATTTCTTTTGGAAGACTGCTCACCTGCCACAACAACTTATGTGCCCTTAGTGCTGGCAATGCTAACCAAGAAGCATGTGGCATTTTACGAAGAAGGTCTGTGCAAGCCTTGTCTTTAACATGGTATCAGCTGGTGTTATCGTCTGTACTAGTCTGTAAGTGGTATGTGCGGCAAGTACTGTACTTGGGGTACAGTAGAGCAAGGACTGGGAATTTCGGACAAGAACTGGATCATTTGGCCACCTTAAGATAAACAACGACTGATACGTTCTTGCAGGGCAAACCATGCAGGCTTTATTCAACAATTTCATGAACTTATAAATTTTCCTGTTTCGTTACAGGACAACGCCATCTTCTCCATCTTTGTGTACGCTTCTGTCCCGTGCGCCTCGCCTCGCCTTTTCGCCCCTCTCGAGTTCTCCATCACCGCGTGTATTCAAGCAGCGTGCGTTGCCTGATTCGTTGGGACCTTGTTGCTACGTTTTAGAAAGCCACACATGGTTTGAGCTTACAATTGACCTCTAGCATGGGCGCTTTTGTCTCAACATTTTGAAAATTTAACTCCTGCGGACACGGCGCAGTTAGTATCGCGATCACATTGTGCAGCGCCGGCTTTCAGCGCCTGAGACATTGCCGACCTTTCTTTTCTCGGGCATCGTCCTCTGTTGACTCTCTCATATCTTGAAGAGGCACACCTTGAAGAAGACCTGAAGACATTGCAGGACACCGACAGTCCTTGAAAAGTGAAAAGTATTACCTCGCAGTATTATCTGGAGTATCATCGCACGTGGTAACTGGACAGCACGCCGGGAGGTCGACCAAAATGCACATTAAGGCCGTAGCGACGCTCCTGGTAGTCTCACTGGCTTCAGTTGCATGTCTGGAGACTCAAACTACTGCCATTCTCAGAATTGACTCAGAGAATTTTCCAGATGAAATTCGTGAGGCGGAATGCGACTCGTGTTGCCCGATTACCATCAGAACAATTCTGAGCACCATCTTGTAAGTGTTTGCTACAAGCATATCGGAGAGGCGTCACTAATGGAGTAACAAGTTCTACGATAGTTGAAAAACAAACCGTAAGCCCTATTGAGCGATTAATTCCGCAGGCAAAATCATTGAATAACAACTGCTAGAACTATGTAACGGTCACAGAGCGCGACATCTCAACTCAACTGGAATACACCACTCAGTTTGTCACGGAAACGGCCATAAACACCTATGCATCGGTATGTCAAACTGAGAACACACGAAAGCTTGAAATTCGTATTAAGACAGAACAGTCATACCCCGTCATGATCACCAAATCAGTTGAGTAAGTCCGAGACTCTGCCTCTGCGCAGTACAGTCAGACACAATAAGATGGATCTTATCCAGTGTCCACATTGGCTCACTCCATGATACTGATCTGGAACTCTAGTTGCCAGGAAGATATGAAAAAGCGCTCTGATTCTGAAGCGGAGGACGCTATTCCAGTAATTCGAAGGCTCGCTGGCCGGGCCGACAGCTGCCACATCACTACACTCACAGAATGGGTAACTATCACGGCTACCGGAGTGGTTACAGGAATCGAATCGATTATCGGAACGGAGACGCAACCAATAGTGATGCCTACGACAGTTCACGATACGGAGACCATCATTGGATCTACAACGATTTGGATGCCTACCACCTTCGCTCGCACCACCACCGTGATCAGCGAGCGACCTGTGACCCGCACTGTGGACAATACCATCTATACAACCACGTCTACCACAGTTTACACAACATTGGTGTCAACGGTGGCGACCAGCTATCCTGTTGTTTCAAGTATCACAAGGTCACTGACACAGACAGTGACAGCTTCGGGAAAGCCCATAAGCATTACTCGGCCCGAGGTGACTGTCACCAAGCCAACTGTCACCAAGCCAACAGATACTGTCACTAAGCCAACTGTTACCAAGCCAGCAGATACTGTCACCAAGCCAACTGTCACCAAGCCAGCAGATACTGTCACTAAGCCAACAGTCACCAAGCCAGCAAATACTGTCACCAAG
>JFHB01000336.1:0-20660 GCA_000729835.1 Atkinsonella hypoxylon
ATTATAAAATAGAATTATAGTATATATATTTAGTTATATATACTATATATATATATATAGTATATACTATTAAACCTTAGTATATTACTTTACTTTTTCTTCTATAATATTATAATATAAAAGATTTCTAGCTTATATATATATTATATATACTAGGTTTATATATTATATTAGTTTTTCTTTTTATAGAATACTATTATAAAATAGAATTATAGTATATATATTTAGTTATATATACTATATATATATATAGTATATATTATTAAACCTTAGTTTATACTTTACTTCTTTTTCTATAATATTATAATATAAAAGATTTCTATATATATATTATATATACTAAGTTTATATATTATATTAGTTTTTTCTTTTATAAAATACTATTATAAGATAGAATTATAGTATATATATTTAGTTATATATACTATATATATATATAGTATATACTACTAAACCTTAGTATATTAACTACTTTATTTTTTCTTTTTATATAATATTTTAGTATAAAAGATTTCTAGCTTATATATACTATATATATACTAAGTTTATATATTATATTACTACTTCTTTCTATAGAAGGTTATAGTAAAAAAGATTTATAGCTTATATATACTTTATATATTCTATATTTATATATTATACCTATTTTTTTTATATAATATCTAAATAAGTAAGTTTTTAAAGGGGTATATACTATATATATATATAGTATATACCTAGTATATATAGAATTAAAATATTAATTTGCACTAATACACTATATATTAAGTATATACTAGGTATATACCTAGTATATACTAAAAGCTTTACTGCCTGCAAAAAATACACCCTTTTTGGCTCCACCCTGGACCAATGCACATATAGTCTAGACCTGAGATTTACTGGAACCCCCTGCATATGTCCGCTGCATCATGCACTCCGCTTTTGATTGATTCCACGGACATGCCACGGCGACATACATGCTCGCTACGGAGTATTGGGATATTGGGATACATACCACTTTCCTTTATTACCGTTCATAGAATGGCTGCCATTAGACATTAGACCTGTCTTGGTGCCTTGCTAGGCTGCCCAAGCTAGGCTAGCGCAGCATTAAGTGCCTTTCGAACCAGACCTCTGATGTCATGCATGGTCTCATGGTCGTGCTTACTGTCAGTTCGATTCCAAAGACAGGTTCACCTACCTTATCTCGATAAGCGCGCTCTGTGGACCACATGGCGTACCTATTGTGCGCAATTTAAGCCATCTACTGTGCAGGGATGCACTATACTATGCCAAGAAAAATCGAGTTCGTCGACTGCTTGTCGCTTGTCGCCTTGGCGCACCGTGCTGCCTCTGCACACTGTTCATGAAAAATCCACGGTGCTCCTGGTGCCCTAGCCCCCCGTGGCCGAATTGGTCCAAAGAGCGCTTTGTGACCAACTTGACGCAAGATCGCGTCGTGCAAATCAAGTACATCCATCCCTTTGCGTGCGGTAAGGCGCCGAGTAGGTCACGGTCCCACTGCTCCATCGGCCAAAGAGGGCAAGCAGATTTTTGTGTAACAATGTTTTTTCTCCATTAGTCGGCAGAGACAAGTTAGGTTGACCATTAGTTAACTAGCGAGGGAGCCTGACCAGGATGCCGAGCGCTTGTGCCAGAAGTGGATGGGTTCCCCTGGTGGATCGGGTCTCCGTTTGGCTCTAAAGGAAGGGCAAAAAAAAAAAAAAAAGTGAGACAGCAGACGACAGCAATGGGAGCCCACGAGGCAAAAGACGAGACAAAACAAAGACGCCCATGTGCCAATGGGCAACTCCTCTGCGTCGGGTCCTGGCGTTTTGTTCCATAGCCCTTCTATGCCTAGTTGTAGTAATCGCGGGTTGTTGATGACGGGAAATTAAAAGGACATGGGGGGGCCCTGGCCTCCCCGGGAGTTATGCCCTGCCTGCTCGCCTCGTCTCTTTACTTCCCGTCCCAGCCCACGCGACCGGTCTTTCTCTTGACATTGTCGTCCATCGCATCTTCACTTCACGAACTTGTTTCTCTTTTGCTGGGGCCCTGTTTGCGCGTCGGGCTCTGTCCCCTCTTTCAAGTTCAAACGCAAGTTGTTCCAGAGTGTCTATTACTCTGTGCCGTTCCTTTAACAACACCAAAAAAAAAAACCGTGTTTTGCCAAAAATAACCTGCGCTTCGTTCGCCGCAAGACTTCCGCTTCCTTCTTCACCCAAGGTCGACAAGATGCTCTTCCAGACTATTGCCTCTGTTGCCCTCCTGGCTACTACTGCCTCGGCCGCCTCTGGCGAGGCTAAGCGACTGCCTTATCGCATGGCTGTTATGCCTCTGCCTGGACACTCTCTGATGCGCCGCGAAGCTGTTGGCTACATGTCCGATCAAAAGCAGTGCAAGGCTGGCAACTCTTGTGCTGAGGCCTGCGGTCCTGCTTACGTTCAGTGTCCCGGTGGAAAGCCTGGCGATGCTTACTGCTACAACCCTTCTGCTGGCGACTCTTGCTGCACCAACAACTCTGGCAGTATGTTTCCTCTTTCTCAACGCCTTGTTTCTTGAACGAGATTGTGTGTGTGTGTGTGTGTCGGTTACTGACAACATCTTCTGGATAGACGCTTGCGCGGCCGGCTTCTACTGTGCCCACAACAGCAAGCAGACCTGGTGCTGCCCTGACAACATGTCCGTCGCCGCTTGCGCCGCCGCTCACAGCGTCCCTGGTCTCGTGGCTGTTACATCCACCAGCATCAGCAGCACCACTACCAGCACCACTACCAGCACCACTCCTACCAGCACCACTCCTACCAGCACCACTCCTACCAGCACCACTCCTACCAGCACCACTCCTACCAGCACCACTCCTACCAGCACCACTCCTACCAGCACCACTCCTACCTCGTCGACTACTTCCAAGGCTCCCACGACGACCCCCGTTGTCACCAGCACCACGGGTATCTCCAAGACCACCGTTACCGTTACCAAGAACACCACGATCTGCAACACCACTTGCATCGGCAAGACCGCTGCCTGGAAAGGCTTCAACAGCACCATCGTCAACAATGCTGCAACCCAGCCATCTGGGACTGGGGCCTCCGTTACCAGCGCCCCTTTCCCTATCCCAAGTAAGGTCAGCGCCGCCGCCGCTTCTGGCGTCAGCGCTCTGCTTCTCGTTGCTGCTGGCCTGGTCACCCTCCTGTAAGCCGCTTTTTGGCCTCACGGAGCAATGGGGACTTAGGATGGGCAAGAAAGGCCACGAATAGTCGACATGGGAAACGGAAACGGAATCAAGCGAAGCTCTTTGTTCCTGTGAAGGCTTTTAGGCAAGCTGGACAAATAATACCAAGGAGTGAAAACGGCATCGCAGGAACAGCCCTTACTAATGGCAAGCACGAGTCTACGAGTTTTGTCTTTACACAATTTAATTGACGAGACGCTGGCAACCATGGTAATTCTTTAATCACGAACATGTCAAATCCTTTTGGTCTTGACAGCCAACATGACGTGCGACTTTTGAAGTTGCGTGCAAGAAAGGGGCCACCATTTGTTATCTTGTATCCCTTTATCTTCTTCAACTGGTTGATTTTTTTTTTTTTTTTTTTTTTTTACTTTGTGCGCAATTATTCCCCGTCGATAGGCTGCTCTTGTATAGAGTTTGAGCCCGGTATGGTGGTTTTTTCTCTCTGATTCTACATCTCAGGGTCCATTAGCGGAGATAGATGGGAGGAAATGATTTGGTGGTATTCTCGTACATTTTACATCCACCATGTTTTGTTTTTATTTTTTTCCGTTTTCTTCTTTTTACGATTCAGAAGTAGTGACTTGCTTGTCCAGAAATCTGGATGGACGAACTTGCTGCGAATGTACGTATTCTGATCTAGGTGGCCCCGTTAGACAATATATTGCAACTCAGCATTTAGCACATCATATTGTAGACTGCATGCTGTGTCTCATCCGCGAGGAGCACATTCACAGCTTTCCATCTCGAGCAGGGGATTGATTGTTTATCTCGCTCCAATACCGGATGTGGTTTTAAGAAATGGGACGTCTTGCGCTGGCATGCAGTCTGAGCCCGAGACCATGGCGTTAGCTGCATTGTTCGGCAGGCTAGAATGCAGATCATGGCCATAGTGTTCCTTCATCCAAGTCCGATGAGACACGACGTTGTAACGCTCACATGAGGTGAAGTGAAGTGAGATGTCAAATAGATCTGATAGGCCAATGATGGGCCCTGTGGCCGCCCGCCAGTGGAGAATCCTCTGCGGGAAGGGCGCCTTGAATGCCGCGGAGGCATGGGGCACGGATTGATTGATTGATTGGCTTCGGCGCTGCGCTGCGCTGGCCAGCGTACTTCTGCTGAGCCTCATCCTGCACGACACGCTGGCCTTGCAAATTCAACCTTCGCCATTCGTATGCCGTCCTTCTACAACGCGCCTACCTGCGTCTGTAATCATCGTGTCTGGCCTGACCTGCACATGGCATCTGCTAACTTAATGGACGCTGATCTCCATGTCCCTCTTGTCGTCTGTACATCTAAGGAAACGCAGCAGCTTGCAGGAGATGGAGATCAGTCTTGTCCGCACTGTGCGATCCCTGACGAACGACCTCTTCTCGCTACTGAGCACAATCTACGGGCATAGGACGTGGACACAAAAGCGTCTTCAGAGGTCATGACCACAAAACGAAAGTTTACCTGGCCAGCTCCTTACAAGTCTAGCTTAGCCCCTTTTTTCTTGAGGTGATGTTCGTCTTTTTGGATCGTTTTTCTGGCTAGTGCGTCAGGTTTCTTGCTGGACGCCAATCGCATGTGATGTGCTGCGCATCTTTTCAACGATTCAGACTTTGTTGTGATGGCGGGGGCGGCTTGCGTTGACGAATACAGTACAAGAAGGCGTGGCGCTCAAGAATGTTAGCGTAACTCTGGACTGTCGGGACTTGATAACTGACAATAGCGTAGAGCTAGCCTGCGTTAACTTGTGGAATACTGTAGGTTCTATTGCAGTCAGCTTTGGTGCCATCAGGCCTTGTCCACAGTGTCATCTTCGCTATTCGTCCTAAAAGCGTCGACTGGCCAGCGCAACATCCAGTGCATCCTGCTGAAACGATTTTATTTGTCTCATGGCCAAGGCCGTTTTCACCGGATGGCCGTGATTTTTTTCTCAATCTCATAGGACAATTCGGCCGGACGAGTCGATGTCCACCGCAGATATGGCCGAATACTACGCACTATGTCACGATATGCAAGTCTGCAGATTGCACAACACTGCCGTCTCGATGGAGAGCGAATAATCCGTCCGATCTGTTGAAACTCGACTGCATGCTTGAACTGGATGGCCATGCCGTTTTGTGCGGAGCTTTCCCTGTTCCGTCTTCCTTGCAATGTCAAGAGACTTTAATACGACCCTTACTATATATACATCAGTCTCAACACATCTCTGACGCACTCAAAAGCAATTCCTAGCCTGTGAGATTCTTGGACGGTTGAACTCGCATCGCTACGTCACATCCTCAGAAGTTACAAGTCTAATCTAGAAATCTGAAACATTGTCCAGCAGTTCAGCAAATGGCCAAGGCCAGCTACGAGGGACCTTTATCGGCAGAATCATGATTCTGGTAGAGGTCGATCTCAACAACTTCATGGGTCGAGGGACAGTTCATCATAGACTCGAGGATGCGGGGTCAGCAATTCACGAGCAATGGACTTGGAAAAATTACTTGATCATGGGCACAAGAATGAATATTGTCAAGTCGAATCCATCACTCGGCGTCGTTACCCTTCAGCTTCAGGGCCTCAACCTTCTTGATGTACAGTTCTTGAGCCTTCTCGGGAGTGATGCCCTCATCAACCTTCTTCTGCCACGCTTTTCGCTTTTCCTTTTCCTATAATTCCATGACTAGGTTAGCCAAGTATTTATGGCATATTTTGTGTCTCACAAAGCAGATGACTATTGCTGAAGACGGGATGTTGCACTTGCCTTGATGCTTGTGAATAAACCCAGAGCTTCGGCCTTGGTAATGTCATGACCTTGGCCGATCTTGTAAAGAGCTTGAACACGAAAGTACATTAGCCCCCTTTTTTTTTTTTTTTTTTGACGGAATTAAAACCAAACGAAGCTCTTTTGGTGACTAACCATATAGGTCAAGGAGGTGACTGTTGTTGATGTCTTTTAGCTGCTTGACCTCCTCTGCAGCGGCTTTGAATTCTGGGCTAATCTCAGTCATGGTGATCTGGATGGGGGCTTTGGCTTAAGATCCGAGAGGAGTCTTGAACACTGTTTGCATTCGAAGCAGATGCAAGAGCGAAGTAGGGTGAAATGGTTGTGCTGGGCTGGTGGCGCGAGGTTGTTGAGGGAGGGAAAAAAGGCATCGGATATCTGGTGCCAGCTGGTCGATAGCGGGGTTGACACCAGAAGCAAAAGGTCTGCGCGGGGCGGGGCGAGGCCAGTCTTGGCGAAATGGTGACATGGACCAATTTTGATTCTGGCATGAGCACATCGGGTATGTAGGAAATAGAATCTCACCATCGAGCTAGCTCATGACGGCTGAAGCTTGTTATGCACATGCTGGACGGTCATGCATCTTCGCTCAATCGAGGACAACAATACATGTTCATCGCCGCCCGATTCACCTTCTGCTTTTGCCGAGTCGAAACACCTAAAAGATAATAAAGACGTTTTGACGCCAGATTGCACAACGGATCGCTTCTTCGGGCCTTCATATGCAGAATTGGTATGGTGGGAGACCATGAGTGTTTGACCCCGTCTATGCCCATAGGACATCGATGACATGGAAAGGCGTCGCTGGATAACAGCAATGACTGAAGTTGAGTGGCCGGAAATACGTAATTATACCGACGCCCCTTGTGTGAGCGATTCCCGTCGGGAATCACACGCAGATAATCAGAGATAGGGTTATGATCAGCAATGCGGGAGAGGCCACCACTAGGTTATTAACCTCTCTCATGCACAGACTGCCAAATCATATTGACAGAAAAGCAGGGCACAATACGCCAGTAGTCTAGTATCCACCGCAAAGACAAGATGCTGCTTGGAGACAACCCCTTCTATTATACACTACAGCTTCTCCATGTCAATCTGTTTACGCAAATCATCCAAAATTGCTTGCCGCGAGCTCAAATGCGCCTCCAGACCATCTACCTGCTCCCTCACAGTCTGCAGGTCGTCTGATACGCTTTTCAAGCTTGAGCCTACAGCGCTCTTACCTCGCCCTTCTTCTAGATCTCTCAGCTCACGGCGCTTGTAGTCCAGGAGCTGGTCGAGCTCACGCCGCACGAGAGCAGGCTTG
Organism: Atkinsonella hypoxylon; assembly: GCA_000729835.1. NCBI lineage: Eukaryota > Fungi > Ascomycota > Sordariomycetes > Hypocreales > Clavicipitaceae > Atkinsonella > Atkinsonella hypoxylon. The sequence goes on from JFHB01000336.1 coordinate 7,285, forward strand.
GAATCACGCTTGCCACCCTTCCGCTGCTCCGCTAGCTCCTCGACCTTTTGGATCTTGGCTTCCAGATCCGCCAGTTGACGCTTCAGTCTGACTTCCTCCCAATCTTCTGTCTTTTCAGTGGAGAAGTCGGTTCCAGCCGTTTTGAAGCCGCTTCGGCCCAGGCGCGTGAGGTATTGCTCGCCGAATTTGGTCTTTCGTCCTGTGGATGTGGAGTCGTCGGCTTTGGTGGCCCATCGCGAGCCTGCGCCTGTCCGTTGATTGTCGATCTGGTAGTCAATTTGGTTGCGTTCGAAGCTTGAACGCAGAGATGCCGGTACGCTTTTTGGGATACGGAATCCCTCATGACGGTAATTGAGAATGTGCAAGAAGGCGAGGCATGCGTCTTTGTTGATGGTGGGCGCCGCCGAGGGGTTGACCAGGTTCCAGGCTGATCGGACGTCGGTGTCGGGTACATCGAGGGATTCATAGAGCTCTTCTAAGGCGCCGACTATGATTTTCAATGAGCATGCTGATCATATTGTGTGAACCGTGTGAGAGATGGAGAGGGACCCTGAAATACTGACACGAAACTTCGCCGCGCATGTCTCTGTTCTCCTGGTAAATCTGCTCGTATTTGTTTTTGTCTTGAGGCCTCATATACCATTCGAAGCCATCTTTCAGACCCAAGTCATCTGAGTCGTCTTCAACCTGTTCAAACTGTGGTTGCTTGCCGGTGATGGCGCGGGTTGCTTGGACCAAATGCGCTTTTGATTCGGGCACCAGCCAGTCTGGCAGTGTTTTGGGGACATCTGAGTATTCCTACGTTGTCAAGTTAATGCAAAAATTTCCCCGTCTCACTCTACGTTTTCTTGTGTTTTCAATAAGAGGGGAAAATACCCCATTCAAAACGTCAAAAATGAGTCGCATAGCAACACAAAACTCCTCAAAGTCAAGGTTGCCATCATTGTCCACGTCGGCTAGATCCCAGACACGCTCTAGCTGATCGTCGCGGAGGCCACTGTTCTTCAAAACCGGTGCTGCCTGTTCGCCAGTAAGAAATTGACCACCGCCGGTTCTGTCGGAGAAGATGTTCCAGTATGTCTCAATCTCCTTGGCTTCAATCTTGGGAGGGGGAGCCATTGTCGCGGAGGAGAAGCTTGGGCAGCCTCAGGCTTGAGATGACGACCGTCCAATTCGTCTTGTGGAGAACAGCACAAAGCTGGGAGATATATCTGCGCTCACTAAATCATATGACCGCGCTTACTGCGGAGCAAAGGCAGGCAGGAAGTGAGGTAGCGAGGGATTATAATAACGATTGGCTGACGATGCCGAGCATGACGAGAGCTTCTCAGCCTCGTTGGGCGGATCTCCTGGGCTTCCGTGACAGCCAGTTCAAATTGCTCTTAGCTTCGGCCGGGCTTGCTGAGTCAGCAATTGCAGCTCCGATCCGTCACCGTTTCTTTAGCCCCAAGAGCCGATTGCTTCTCTTCGCTCGCAGGCTCTTGAAGCATTTCTAATATTTCTTGGAAAGGAGAGAGATACCCACATTCACAGACAAACCGATGTAAATACATGTGGATCATGTCCGGCGATATGTCTTCTATGCGCCATTTGTGCAGCGGAGGACATCTTAGAGGGCAAGCTGACAGTAATAATGCGATTAAATTACACGTCCCTCATACCAATGCATCTTCTTGGTGCCGAGCTGGCTTTAAATCGGTATCTAAGTCCCACAGGCCCATGGCTCGGATGCGAGACCTCGAGTGACCTTTTCTCGCTAGAGGCTTTGCAAGATAACTATATGATGTACCTCTTGTAGCTGGGATAATTGCTCGCTCATCTATTATAGTTTGACTTCAGTTTGTTGCATCGGGTTATAAATACTTGCCGGCACCGGGCTGGGGCCAGCTCCGCACCAAGGAGCTTGTAATTGCGGAGATAACTAACTAGGCAGGTATAACCGTACTGAGTGTCAGTGTGTGGACGTAGCATAACTTCGAATGTTGTTATACTCTGCCTTGTATGAACGAAGCAACCATATGAAACATAGTTCTCGCTTGCAATTTAACCGTGTGAAGCGTACGGCGTACAGCTACCTACCTAGATAAAACGCAAACTCGACGTCACACGACCAAGGTGTGAGCAAGAAGGAAAGGTGACTGACTACAAGAACCAGCTGCAGTCACCGATGTGGAAGTTGCCCCACTTCACCCACCCAGGCTGCCTGACCGCATGTGCCAATTCCTTCTGCCGTTCTTGAATATATGACACAAAAAGGGCCAGTCCAAAAAAAAAATAAATGGGCACTATGACCCTGCAATTGCAATTCAGCAATTCAACCCATCACCAGATAACTCCGCCTTTCTTGCCGCCTAAACATAGAGACTATATACCATTCCGTTTAAAGAAGCGCCCTCTCGAAAAAAAGCATGTCGACAGCCACTGTTACCGTCACTGACACCCAGCCTCAACCCATGACAGCTGATACTATTCTCCGATTGTTCCCCGACATTGACACGAGCTCGGAGGCACTTTCCGGCCACGATGAGGAACAAATTCGATTGATGGATGAGGTTTGCATTGTCCTCGATAACGATGATATGCCCGTTGGCAAGGCTAGCAAAAAACTCTGTGAGAAATGCCGCCCCCGATCGATTCTCAGCGGTCGTGGTCGTGGACGTGGGCGTGGGCGTGGACGTGGTGGGAACCCGGTTTATGGCTTGTCGACTAACAAGGGACTGGGCAGGTCACTTGATGTCCAACATTGACAAGGGCTTGTTGCATCGAGCCTTTTCCGTCTTCCTGTTCAATGAAAAGAACGAGTTGCTCCTGCAGCAGCGCGCTTCGGAAAAGATCACGTTCCCGGACATGTGGACCAACACTTGCTGCTCGCACCCTCTGGCTGTGTCTGGAGAGACAGGCTCAAATCTGTCTGACGCTATCGAGGGTGCAAAGCGCGCAGCTCAGCGAAAATTGGACCATGAGCTTGGCATTAAGAAGGAGCAGGTCCCTATTGAGAAGTTTAAGTTCCTCACCCGAATTCATTATAAGGCTCCCAGCGATGGTAAATGGGGAGAGCACGAGAGTACGGTTCAAACCCTCACCACTTGAGTCTGGTGCCTTGCAAGGGTACCAAAGACTTGAAACTTTGTCAAATAAGAGCGTGGCTAATGCTGTGGACCTCTAGTTGACTACATCTTGTTCATCAAGACCCACGTTGATATCGACATTAACCCCAACGAAGTTCAGGCTACTCAATATGTCAGCGCCGAAAAGCTCAAGCAGCTATTTGAGGAGCCCAACTTAAAGTTCACGCCCTGGTTCAAGCTTATTTGCAACTCAATGCTGTTTGAGTGGTGGCAGAATCTCGATTCTGGCCTTGAGAAATACATCAATGAGCAGCAGATCCGTCGTATGTGAATGCTCATGAGAGAAATGAACAAGTGCATGCCGTATAGAGAGTCATGGTAGTAAATAATGGCAGGGGAAGATGGGACTATGCTATAAATAGCTCAGCCATGAGATCATGCAATTGACGGAAGAAACGACTGGACATGGAGCGTATTGTGCAGAAAGTAGTAGTATAGTGAAATTTGCCCTCGTGGTGGAAAAGAAACATGACGTATTCTTGGCAGAATAGAGGCCCACGAGGCCTACCCCCACCAAATGTGAGCATCCAAGAAGCGTTGCGCTTAATTGTCAGGACCAGCAATCATTAATAACAAACACAATGGGCCAACATCACCCATGCTCGACGTCCATACTCCTTCACCCGCCTGGCAACATAAGCAACATGGGCTCATACACCACACTCACAAATTAACTCAACACGGCGGAATACACTCAGTGCAATGTGAAGATCGACAGAAGTTTGAATGCCAAGCACGGCTAGTTACATTCTTGTCACATTCGTGTTGGACTTTGTGACCATCGGCCTATTGCGACAGTTTATCTAGGCTTCTCACTGGCTCGATAAGTAACAAGAGTCTGGTCGCAAGCTCGCACAAGGGGAATGTGATGACGTCCGTTTGGTCAGCCACGTAATCAGACCCGGCCTATCGTGCAATGCTGGCTCAAGCGTCGACACACCATTCAGTACAAGATGTCATAATGCAACATGCAAGGCTGCATTGCCGCGTGACCAACGACCAACGGATGGGCGTGGTGAGGCCACGGAGGCGGAGGCGCCCGCACCGGCATGGACACAGCGACATAGCGACACAGCGACACAGCGACACGACGACACCCCAACACAGCAGCAACACAGCAACAGAACACACAACACACAGCGTCCAATCTCAGGGTGTCATTCACCTGCCGAGCCCGCCGTGGCTGGCGTCCGAAAGCCCCGCCTGGCCTTCCAGAGCCTCCCCTGGTCTGCGACTTCATTGGGGGCACCGCCCGCGGCGATCATCGTGTCATGGCTCCTTCTAGCATCGGGATCCACGACCCGGCCTCCGCTGATTCAAGCTTGATTCTGCGGACATGGCCATGACGCTGGCCGTTAGCCTCTTGGCCACGAGATCGTTCTGCGGAACCGAACAGAGGCTGATCTTCTGACCTGATTCTACGGAGCTGCTTGTCGTCTTGGCGATTGCATGATTGCATTGCTCTGCTATTTCCGCCCTGCTCTGCTCCGCTCGAGGCCAACAAGCTGTCGACGTGTGTTGCGGCTTGTCTTGTTCGATTTCGTGACTGACAGCAGCTATGCTAAGTCCAGGATGGATTCCATTCTCCTGGCGGACGTGATTGTCATTGTTTCTTCATCTCCAGAATGTTCTGCATTTGGACGACTCGCGACTCGATGGTATCTAGCCTCAGACATACAGGGTCTCGGCCCATGCACCATAAGTTAAGCTTGCCCACCCCAGCCCAGTCGCTCCTTCCTTCCCTTTTCTTTCTTATCTCATGCTACACTTACATTGCTCAAGTATCCGGGCTTGCAACCCATCTCCCTTTTCTATCTCCCTTTCTTTACCGTTTCTTCATCTAACGACTTGTCTCGTCGTCTATTGCTGTCCATACTCCTTCTCTCGTGCTAAGGCTGCTCTTATTCACTTCATACTGTGTGTGCAGACACATTCCGTGTTGTTGGACTCGCCATCCACGCACGCAAAAACAAAACCCTGGTTCTTAACAATAGAACCACCTCTTATTATTCACGGGTCCTTCTCCGCGTCCCTCTCCCGTGTCATCTTTCGGGCATGACTCGTCGCGAACGATATTCTGCTGGCATCATTACTAGTGACTGGGCAACAGTTTGCAAAATGTAAAATCCATGAGCCTTTGCATCCTCCCTTTTTTTTTTGGTCAGGTACCAACAACAAGAACGGGCGAGGAAAAGTGGTGGCCGAAAAGAAGAACAATCCTGTGGTAATCTCTTACAGAGCTCACTTTTCTCTTTGCTTCTGGTGACTGGCTGCCAACCATTTTTGAGTGTTCCATGTGCCTTTCCTGGCCTGCTTTCGGATGCAAGCAGGATAGAATGCCCTCCCAGTTTTATACGATTCTCATATCCCCATGTCTCTTAGTATCAGCTTGCACTCTATACTGTCAATATTGGTCTAACAGTCTAGGCAGAAGTAAACAAAAACGTCCTCCAACATGGCGCAGGTCAGTCATGTCGAAAATCAGGTTCAACCCAAGTCAGCACTTTCCTTGATCCCGTATGGATGGTCATTCGAAGTTCGCGAACTGAAAACGAGTCATCGACGTGAGGCTGGCCTGGCTCTTGCACAGAGCTTTGCCGCTGATCCTCTGTCATTGTATCTTATGGGCATCGATAATGCGACTTGTTGGTCGTCGGAGAAGCTTTGGAAGCTTCATGTTCGGCTCATGACGTATACATATGCTTCGTATAAGTTTCGAGGCATTGCCACTACAATTGGTCCGGATTATGATGCTATTGCCCTGTGGTATGTATTAGGTTTTTGTGTTATTCGAGCTAGATAGATGTAGAGCCCAATTTCCTACAGCTAGATACATTTCAACGGCAATTCTCTTCATGTTAACATTTGTGCAGGATGCCCCCAGGAACCACAAATGACGACTGGCTCGCCACTCTATGGAGCGGGACATGGAGGGTCTTTTATCAACTTCCACGCGAGAGCCGGAAACGGTTCTTCGAAACTCTTCCTGCGCTTCATGACGCCAAGGCCGAGATTATGGGCGATCGTAATAACGACTGCTATTATCTGGGCTACATCGGTACAAAGGCAAGTGCTCGAGGAAGAGGATATGCAAGCAAATTGTTGATGCACATGATGTACAAGGTGAGAATTTGAGTGTGAGCGCGTCCGTTTAGCTGAGACCAGAAATGAAACATCTACTAACCTCTCCCACTTTATTCTTTTCCTTAGGCCGACGGGGAGAACCGTGCTATTTATCTGGAGTCTTCCAATATGGTCAATAACGAATTCTACACCAAATTTGGATTCGACTTCCGCAAGGAAATCGTCCTTACTCGTGCACCGGTTCCAGTGCGACTTTACTGTATGGTTCGTGAGCCCCAGAATGACAAGGCAAGCAGCTCTGTCGATTCTGGCCTCGAGAAGGAGTGAAAGATTGGACCAGTGAAGGGAGAGGGCAGTGTTTATGTGTCTTGTTCTTTGTCTCTCTTCCATACACGTTACACGTGACCTCTCTCTTTTTTTTTTTTTTTTCCCAACGCCATTGTCACTAGTTATGCCCTGACGCCTTTACACTCGTTTTGTTACACATCTCGTCCTGACGTCTTTTATCGACTCAGATTGAAAACTGTAGTGAGTAGCAACCGCTACCATGACACTCTTTCTTACTTTAAAAAACAAAAGAGCAGCCCTTTCTACCATCCCGAATCGCTACATCACGTCCCATCGTGCATTAAATGTCTCATCATCATCTGGAATCGCTCTCAAGTCAGTTTTTATAAGCAACTCCTCCTCGCCCTTGTCCGTTGACTATTTCTAATACTCCAAGATAGCCCAGGTCTCATCATCAACGGTCGGGTAGATTAAACCCTGGCCCAACAACTCATCTGAAGCCGTTAAAACATCCCTCACCGACATGCCCGTTGAGCTACTAATGACATTCAGGTGGATGCCCTCATTACCCCCGGGTGCCTGACTGATAAAAGTAAACATCTTCCTCGCCAACGGGCCACAGCCCGACAGCTTACTCAACGCCTGTCCCGCCCCCGCCCCCGCCCCATTCTCATAGTTGCCCCCATCAACAAACATGCTGTCCCCATCCGCGCCGTTGGCACCGCCACCCTGTTGACCTAGAGGCCCCTTGGTGAAGAATAAATGCACATACGTCGCCTCCAACAAGTGATAGTTCACCTCGTTAAAATCCGTCACCGGGCGTATAACGTGCGCGCTGACATGACGCTTATTTGAGAAGCTCTTGAGTCGCCCCCACACACGCACATGCGAGTCCAGCTCGTACTCTGCATTTGAATCATCCTGCTTATCCACGTCGATCCACTTCTTGACCTCTACTTGGCCTGTCCCGTCGTCTATCTTGAGCGTGATATTCGTGGGCTGCAGGTTCACGCTACGGACTTGGCCGACAAAGGTTATTTGCGTGACGGTCACGTTGTCGATCTTGAAGTCGGCGCCTGCGTAGGCTTCTTCTGCTTCGAGGATTTGCTTGATTGTGACGGGGCGGAGGGATTCATCGTGGTAGGACTTTTTTTTTGGTGGAGAATTGCATTAGTAGACCGACGCATACTAACTTCCTTGACACGTCGCGAATGATTCTGAGCTTACTTTGCTGCCGCCTTGGCTGCCTTGCTGTGAGCCGCCGGCTAGGAAGCCGCCTGAGTCGTCGCCGCCTTGGGCGCCGTAGCCGGTTGTTGAGTAGCCTGCGTATGCTGCTTGGGGGATGTTAGATCGGGTGGTTTATGGAGTATGCTTTTTAGTCATTTCTAGGAGGCCATGTGCTGATTTGGACGTACACATTGTTGGGGATGGGGGTTTGCGGTGGTTGCGTGAACGGGAGAAATCTACCGGGAGGTGAAGGTGTCTGGTTCTGGGAGACGCGTTTGAGGCGCGTCTGGTGTAAAGTGATATTGGTTGGCTGCCCCGCGCTGAAGCGTGGTAGGACGGCAGGCGGGTTCTTGGTGGGTGACAGTGCTGAAATCCACGACAGCCATATTATATATCAGCCTTGCACTATTGGCGGCTTTCCATGTCGTCCCAGTGCCTCATCACGCATCATACTTGAAGTGGACTGACTTCATGGCTTACGGTTTGCAGCTTGCGTAAAAGTATCTTGGTTAATAATAACCTCTTGAGTGCAAGTAAGACTACACTTCCGTGGCTCTATGGAGTGAGCAATGTTGTGATTGGCCAACATTTCTTGTTTGAGCACGGGAGAGATAGGCCAGCCACATGCGGCTGGGTAGAGACGGGGCAAAACGAGGCTTGTGATAAATCAATTCTTCTTTTCGGTATGGAAACTGATGTATTGTGTACGGAATATCCCTCAGCATCTATGAGGGAGGGATTTATTGGCTAACAATACAATGCCGACGTGGTGGGAAATACGGAATAATACGGAATACTGGACTACTAGAATTTCATCTTCCATGGACTAGTCTAGAAGCATCTACAGAGTTTGTAACGAGTGATGATTATCAGACTAGATGACTTGGACCGTGATTGGAAAGCAGAGCTGCCCCCACTCCAGCCAGTCACTCGCTTTTGCCTCGGCATACGTGGACACAGACGTTGCTGGCCTGGCCCCCACGAGACGATGGACGCCAACCATCCAGAGCTTCCCCAGCTTTTTTGACACCCGACATCACTTGAGCCAAGCTATCGGCCACTTCTCCTCGACAACCTGTCTCCTCATCAAATCTATGTACAAAGTCTCTTCTGTCTTGTAAACTCACTCCATTTTTATTCATTCTCTCTGCGTTTTGCTTCTGCGTGTAAACAGGCTGTGACTTCCCCTTTTTTTTCGAGTAAAAGCCGCCCGACTACGCTGGTTTGAGCAACATCGCCTATTGCTGCAGCTACATCGAACGACTAGAGCCATCTCGTGTGCGCCCTTTCCCCTTCTCCCTGCGTCATGGGCAGATCACAGACTGCTACTCTTCCCATTGTCCCACTCGCCCGAGGATCCGTCCTCCTCCCTGGCTTGATCCAGCGCATCTCCGTCAACTCGAGTCGACCTGATATTCCGGCGCTTCTTGCGCACGTGTACGAGCAAGCAGCCGCCAAAGGACCCGATGGCCGCATCGACAGTATACCCATTGTTTGCGTTCCACTTTCATCGCCGTACGTAGGCCCGACTGGCCAATTTCTTCTCAATAATGGAGAAGAGGTAGACACATCGCAGGTCGAGGAGATAAATCCCGGGAGCGCCAAGAAGGCCGACGTGTTTGGCTTTGGTGTCGCTGCCAAAATCATCGGCATCGATGGTCGCGGCTCAGGAGAGTTTGCTCTGCGCGTGGAGGGAATCTCACGAGTTAGGGTCGACAATATTGCCCGGGAACGGCCGTTCTTCCAAGGCAGAGTAACGTTTTTCAACGATGACAGTAAGTGGCAAACTCCGTGGGCCGTCATCCCTGACCCAATTACTCAAATTGAAAAGATGCTGAAACTTATCCCTCTTAGTTGATATTAGCGACAAACAGCTCCAGGACCTCTTCGCCCTCCTGAAAGCTCAATCTCGCGAGCTTGTCACGATTTTACGGATTTCATCGCTGCTGCCTCGCACGAAAGGTGGCCCCGCTCTATCGCCGGGCCTGACCAAACGACTTGAGATGCTCATCATGAGGAGAGAGATTAAAGAGGCAGGCCTGCTCGCCGATTTTATGTCAAACCTTGTGGAAGCATCTCATGAGGAGAAGCTCGGCGTATTAGCCGCGCTGGATGTCAAAGTCCGAATCACAAAAGTTCTAGAGCTGCTGGAGCGACAAGTCGGAGGCATCAAGAATAATTTCAAAATCACAACGTTCACATCTGTTCCTGTCCAGATTCTTGACAGGCTAAACGACAATCCAAACAAGCGCAACAGTGGTGGTCTACCAATCCCAGGGTTGAGCTTCCTGCCGTCCAATGGCCAGGCTCCACCGAGTAATGATCAAGGTGACGAGCAGGAAGCCAATGAGTTAGATGAACTCAAGAAGAAGCTCCAGAATGCTCAACTCCCCGCCGATGTTGCCAAAGCAGTGGACAGGGAACTGCGCAGGCTGCAAAAGATGATGCCTATGAACCAGGAATATCAGGTTACCCGGAACTGGCTCGAAACGGTATCCGAAATCCCATGGGCCGTCATGACAGATGACAGACTTGGACCGGAGACCTTGACGAGAGCACGAAAACAGTTAGACGAGGATCACTACGGCTTAGACAAGGTGAAGAAGAGGCTGATCGAGTATCTTGCTGTCTTGCGTCTCAAGCAATCTCTCAACGACGATGTGGAGGAACAGATACGCAAAGCAGAAGCAGAGGCTTGTTCTGCTAACCACAGCAAGCAAGAGGATCGCGAGTACAGTAGCAACGATCACTCTTCACCTTCTCCCGAGCATAATGCCAAACTCCAGATTCTCAAGTCCAAGAAAATGGTGGACAAGTCTCCCATCATGCTCCTCGTCGGACCTCCAGGTGTCGGCAAGACCAGTCTGGCCAAGTCGGTCGCCACAGCTCTCGGTAGAAAGTTCCATCGCATCTCCCTCGGAGGCGTCAGGGATGAAGCCGAGATTCGCGGCCACCGCCGGACATACGTCGCAGCCATGCCGGGCCTGATTGTGCAAGGTCTACGAAAAGTCGGTGTCGCGAACCCAGTGTTCCTGCTCGACGAGATCGACAAGATTGGCATGGCCAGCATCCACGGCGACCCATCGGCCGCTATGCTCGAGGTGCTTGACCCGGAACAGAATCACACGTTCCAGGACCACTACATAGGCATGCCTATTGATCTGTCCAAGATCCTCTTCATTGCCACGGCCAACAACCTGGACACGATCCCCGCGCCGCTGTTGGACCGCATGGAGATGATCTACCTGCCAGGGTATACGACACTTGAGAAGCGCCATATCGCTATGCAGCACCTCGTGCCCAAGCAGATTCGAGCCAATGGATTAGCCGAGGGCCAGGTCATCTTTGACCGGGATGTCGTGTCCAAGATTATCGAGTCGTACACTCGTGAATCAGGAGTTCGCAATTTGGAACGAGAGATCGGCTCCGTTTGCCGTGCCAAGGCTGTCGAGTATGCGGAAGCACGAGATGCTGGTCGCACCGAGTTCTACAGACCGCGCCTGACTGTCGAAGACATCGAAGCCATTCTCGGCATCGAGAAGTTTGAGGAGGAAATCGCCGAGAAGACGAGCCGTCCTGGAATCGTGACAGGTCTGGTGGCGTATAGTTCGGGCGGCAACGGCAGCATCTTGTTCATCGAAGTAGCCGACATGCCCGGCAATGGCAGGGTTCAGCTCACTGGTAAACTGGGCGATGTGCTCAAGGAGAGCGTTGAAGTCGCGTTAACTTGGGTCAAGGCTCATGCCTACGAACTAGGTCTCACACCAGAGCCAACGACGGATATCATGAAGGACCGAAGCATACATGTTCACTGTCCCTCAGGCGCCATTCCCAAAGACGGACCGAGCAGTGGTATCGGTCAAGCCATTGCTCTCATCTCCCTATTTTCGGGCAAGCCTGTGCCACCCACTATAGCTATGACGGTACGTACCTTTTTTTTTTTTTTGGGTTTTCTCTCGCTCTTCCATCTTCTTGTACCACGGTGTTGTGCAGTATGCCATCTTTTTGTTTGGATCAGCGGTGTACCCTGTGTATAACCAAGACGATTCTGGCACGTTTCATTTGTCAAATAACGTGTTCACATACATGCATTGTTTCGCATGACACGTGAACCAGCGCTCATGACAACACATACACACTTTTTCTTGTGTGATGCATGCTATTCCCATTCCACTGACGGCTTCCATCTCTTTAGGGCGAGATTTCCCTTCGTGGGCGTGTGACTGCCGTAGGTGGTATCAAGGAGAAACTCATTGGTGCTCTGCGTGCAGGAGTCAAAACAGTGCTGCTACCAGCTCAGAATCGCAAGGACGTCAAAGACCTTCCGCAGGAGGTCAAAGATGGGCTGCAAATTATCCATGTCAGGTAAGAGTTTTTTTACTTTTTTTCCTTTCTTCTTGTAAACCGTGTCATTGCTTCCCTCTTGGGATACACATTGTTCTTTCAAGCCTCTTGCGTCCGTCATGCAAGCCAATCCACCACAGGAATAAATTCGCGAGATGACGGATAGTGAGCTGGCGTAAGGGGAAGGGGAGGGGAAGAAAAAAAAAATCTCTCTATGGGAAATTTCAAAGACAAAGCCTTTTTCGGGAATCTACGACGTATTCCGTCTCGAGTAGAGAACCTTCCCCCCCCTTTCTCCGTGCAAATCATCATGTCATTGCACGGAGAATTTTCCTTTTTACTTCCCTAGTTCTTTTTTTTCCAGTATTTGTCAAACACCCTGGTCATCACTGACTGGGGGTTGTCTATCACATTGCATTGAGCCCAGGCTTTGTCCTGATTTAGGCAAAAATGAATAACCGAAGCCTGAAGAGGAGCCTAACAAATTTTTTTTTCCTTTGCTACAGTCACATTTGGGAAGCGATCCGCCTCGTATGGCCTGACTCGCATTGGGCGGCAGATAGTCAATATGCCGATATAGAGAGCCGTTTGTAGACGGGTATTTGTGCCGAGTTGACGCAGGTTTAACATGTTGTTCGTACCGCGAAATGAACTACTTACCGAGGGGCAGGGAGGGGGCGCACATTGATCAAGCGTACATGTCTATTTATTGGACGAAGACTAGTTTTAAAAAATATATAAATAATAAATAATAAAAAAAGAAGTACTTTTTGATCATGGCATCGTGCTGCCTCGTGCGTAGATGATCGAATCCCGGACGGACTACGCGAGGTCAAACCCACGTTCGTGCTCGTGCTGGACTATCTGGCATGAATTAACTTCATGATACAGGAGCTAGGTAAGAAAATAATCCTACGGCCCGTTGCTGGACGCCGAGGTCGTCACGATTGTATGTAGATCAGGGGTACGTGCGATGCGCTAACGGACATTTACTGCAGTCTAGAACCCCCGGGTTCTCCGAAAGAACGACGGAACGGCAAGCGATGAAGGGCGGGAGGAGAAAAGGACTAAAAAAAAGCAACGAGAGAAGAGACAAGGCGCACGGGACGGCATTGCTTTGTTCGCCTTGCCGGGTAAATTGGACGGGGTGGAGGGGAAAGGGGGGCAGAATCCCCAGTTTCGGCTTTCCTTTTTTTTTTTTAAAAAAAAAAAATTGTCTGGCAAGGCAACCATGATGATCCGAGACCCCTTGCTCCCTTTTTTTTTTCCTCCTTTCTTTTATTTTGACCGTGGAACAACAAAGGG
>JFHB01000337.1:0-20647 GCA_000729835.1 Atkinsonella hypoxylon
AGCTTTAAAATACTATTTAATTCTTTAATATAAAGTATATTTATTTATAGGTTTATAACAAACTTCTCTTCTTTAATATAATTTTCTATATATTCTTATATAATATTCTATAAATCCTTCTAGATACTACTAAGCAGTTGTTTTATATATTTATTAGTAATATCTTCTTTATTGTTTTCTATTGCCTCTTTAACTATAGTAAATATTATCTTAATAATATTAATTAATTAATCTTTTTACTTCTTAACTCTTTATCTCTTTCTTAAAATAGAATATAGAGGTATAACTTTAGCACTTATTCTATTAATATAATAGACTTTATTAATACTATTTACTTATATTAAGTATTTATTCTCTATTACTTCTATAAGTATAAGCATTAGTTAATATAGGTTTTATAAGCTAACTTTAATCTTTTTCTAAAAAATATCTTTAAATAATTATATAAGAAGCTATACTTTTATATCTATAAAGCTATCTTTCTTAGCTTTCTTTTCTTTCCTTTTAGCTTAATCTTTTAAAGCTCTTTCTTACTTAATAGAGTATTATATCTCTATAGTATAAACTCTAAAGAGCTAAGCTATAATTCTCTTCTTAATTAGTATATAAAGAGTTCTTTTAGGTCTATATTCCTTTATTTTAAACGTTAAAGTTACTATAGTACTATTAGTAAAGTCTCTCTTAAGAATAGCTTCTAGTAGAATATATATTAAGTAATAATTAGAAATATTAATCTTATTAAAGATTTAATCTAATATTTCTCTCTCTTTCTTATTAAGCTTTTAATAGTTTAATATCTTTCTACTAAATTCCTTAACTTAAGAATAATACTACTTTATAATATAGTAGTTAAAACAATTAACTTAAAACACTATAAGCCTATAAAGATAACTTTCTATACTAAAGAAGCTTTATATAAGAATAAGTAGTACTAAATTATTTAATCTTACTATTAAGTGTTAAAAATAAGCTACCCTGTATAGCCTATTTTTATGCTTGCTAGTTGCCTGTTAGTTGCTCTATCACGTGACCCTAACTAGGTCTTGTTACGTTGATTTTTGGTAGAGATATCGCTGTTACTAGATGCGAAACATCTAGAATCGACTAAGGCAAAGTTGCCTAACCTATAGTTAACTTTAACAGCGATTTTCTCTACAACTAGCAGTGGTAGAAATTTAAGAAGTATACCATTCAAAAGCTAAGAATTAGGGCTATCTAATAGTATAATTGTTGGATAGGGTTGCTTATAAGGGTTGCTTGTTATTAGTGGAATTTGTTAAATTATGTATATAGGCATCTTGTTTGTATAGCCGTAAGTCGATTTTTTTGTTTTTATATAGTAAATCTTTTTGCGGAAATTATAAAGTGGCCTATAAGCCCCTTCTAGCAACTACAGCCCGCTAATATAGTCGGTAGGTCTATAAGGGACTAAAAAGATTCGAGATTTTACCCTTACTAACTTGTTCGTTACAGCGCTCTCAATATAAGATACCACTATTATTATAGTTATCTACTGCCTCTATGTGATCTATACTATACACTACAGCTTAATTTAGGCCGCTGCTGCTTCCACTACGTGATAATTGCTAGGAGCAATTACAGGTGCTAAATCTAAGAGACTACTACCCTCTTAGATATTTAGTCCTGTAATCCCTATTATTTTCAATAGGTTATGAGCCCGGAAGACCTATCTGCAAGCTGTTAGCCCGCTGAAAATCTACTATTATGTACTGTATTACCCACTAGAAGCTATATTGAGACCTGCGCTAGCAGCTATTGCTGCTAAAACCATTAGTAGCTTGCTGGAAGCTATTAATACCTGCTGCATATATATCGCTAGCCACTATACTAGTGTTTTCATTCTGCCCACCCTATGCCTCCCGCACTCTATGCACCCTGTGCATACACACTTTTGAAGCTATTCTTAATAGCTAGGTTCTATTGTTGTGCAACATTAAAATATATACATCTGCACATATTACATTCGCACTGCGAATCGTTTTATTAGGCACTGCTTAATCAATTATTTCTATTAAGAAATAAGCTTAGCGCTGCACTGCATCGCTTGTTGTTGTGCTGTTATCTTATATATTGTGCACCCTATGCACCTCTGTTAGTAGCTATACTACAATTTATAGTGCACGCCTAACAGCTCTTGTTACAGATATTCCTGTGTTTTTAGTTGTAGAATTAATTTGTATAGTAATCCCACTAGTTAGGATTTTAAAGTAGGAATTAGCTGGATATCCCTAAATTAGCTGTGCCTAGGTCTCCACTGATTTATTAGAACCTAATTAGAGAAGAATCTCCTGAATTTTTTAGCTAAAAATAGCTAGAACTTATGTTTTATACCCCTCGCGACCGCTTGTCAATCTGGTCTACTATACAAATTGTATGCGCATACAGATCGCGATATAATGCAGCCTTTAGAGCCTATTATACCTATTACGAAAGAAATTAAAGAAAAATCTCAGTATAATTTCTAAAGATATAGGGCACTTCTAGCCTATATTTAGTAAGAATTATTACTGTTATTTACTACTATTTCCACTGTAATTTAGGCTATAATTAGCTATAAAGAGCGTTAAATTAGCTATATTTTAAGCCCTTAAAATAGCACTAAAAGGAACAGGCAAGGGAAAGAGCATAAGCCCTAAACGGGGTAGTGGTTCTAGTACACTAGCTACAGCTGCTGCTACTAGCTTTCCTAGTCTAGCTAGATCCCCCCCTTAGCCAGTAGATTCCTCTTCTAATAAAGAAGATTATACAGCTAAGAAGGCTCTAAAAGAAGCTAGATTAGCTTCTAAAAGAGTAGTGTAAGTCTATAATGTATAAGCTAACCTAAAAGCTTAAATAGATAAGCAATAAGAGACCCTAAATAGATTCATTAGGCATAGTAAAGCAAAATAAAGCTAAAATAAAGGTAATATAGCTGATTTACTAAGTAAATTAGATACTATAATTACATCTATAGGTAATCTCTCTATAGGGTCTCCCTCTAAGGTAGTAGATCCTGTTACTTCTAAAAGAGCTTCTAAAGTCTCTTTTAAAGCCCCTAAACCTTCTAGTTCCTCTAATAGTGCTACTTTTCTGCCTACTTTTAATAAAGGCACTATAAAAGAGTTAAATAAGAAGGTCTACTTAATTCTAGAGGCTGCTAAGCTAAAAGGCCCTAAAAATTTTAAACAGTAGAAGTAAGCTTTAACTATTTAATTTAAGGCACTAGGATTCCCTTAATTTATTAATAATCCTAGTATAGCTAGTACATTAGTAGATTTAGAGCAAGCTATTATCCTTATAATTATAAGAGATAGTTGCTAATCTAGACCTTAAGCTGCTATAAGCTGGCATAAGTCCTCTGTAGATGCCTATAACGTTCTAGTTAGGCAGTATTTATAGAGTGCTAAAATACAATGTAGTACACTATATACTAGTTATTACAACTTATTGTTTTCGAACTATAAGGGATCTTTAGAGGCCTTTAATGCTGAATTTAATAATTTACTAGCTAGATTATAGCTCTATAGTGTATCTATTAATTCTATTAATTAGGTAAATTATTATATTAATGCTTTAAAGAAGACCTTCCCTAGCTGGGCTAAAAGGCAGCGATATTCTATTAGAGCTGCTAGAGCACAAGGTCTATCTGTAAAAATGCTAAATTTACAGTTCTTTATGGCTAATTTATTAGAAGAATAAAGAGATAAAAGCTCCTCTATATCTAAGGCTCTTAGTTATAAAGCTTCTAATTCTAATAGTTCTAATAATAAGGCTAATTAAGGAAAGAATCCTCTTAATCAGAAGAAGAATTCCGATTCTAATTCTAACGATTCTAATGCCTCTAAAGAAAAAGATCAAGATAAAGCCTCTAAGAATAAGAAGAAGTAGAAGGGTCGAAGAAGAAGTAATAAAAACTCTAGGAATAAGGATGGAGAAGCTGCTTTTGCTATAGGTTGTTATAACCTATCTACTAGCAACCAGGATACTATAGAATCTAATGATTCTAGCAGTTCTAGTAGTAATGATTCTTACGATTTAGATACGGAATCTACTACTAGTGATACTAGTACTACTAGTATTAATACCCCTTCTTTTAATTACTCTAACGGAATAATTAAAAACTCCCTATTATACGATATAGGTTCTACCTGTTATATAGTTAACAATTGTTACGGTGGGATCCGACACGGGTTTGTCGGAAGTAACGATGGGTTGTTGGATTCAACAGGTTATGCAAAGATTCGTGAGAGGAGTCGTAAGAGTTGCTGTAAGGAGCATCTAGTAATAGTGTTCTAGTAAATAATAGTTGATTGTTTAATCTAACTACTTAAGTGTTTCTTCTAACTACTTATATATAATTGCAGTTACGTGCACTAGTAACCTATAGGTCTATATAATTATCCCGTAATAAGTGCTGCTCCTACGAAAAAGATTAGCTATTCTAGCTGTTCTAAAATTAATTATTAGTTGTTAGAAGGCGTATTAGATTAAACTAAATAACTTATTAATCTAGCTGTTATAAAAGGCGCAGAAAGGTAGTTATTATATTATTGCATAAGTATGCGTTATTGTTGTTGTTGTAGTGCAATCTGCAGTATAGGTTGCTACATTTACGTATTTTTCCCTGTGCACTTACAATACCTAAATTACACTTATAATCTAGTAACTATTAAATCTATATATTAAATTAACGGATTTCCTTAAACTTAATAGAGCGTTAAAGCTTGTTCTATAACCTATATATAAGTAAAGTTATATAAAATTATCCTAGACAATATTAAATCCTATAAATTAATCTTATATAATAAAGCTAATTTATTAAATCTATATAGTATATTCCTTATGCAAGCTTGTTCTATATAGTGTTAAAAGCATTAAAAATTAATCTATCTTAAAGCTAGTTTTCTATTAGATCCCTCTAGGATATATCTCTATATATATACAGCCTATTCTAATCCCTAGGCATCCTTAATAGCAGTAAATTATTAGTTAATTATAGTAGGCTGTTAGTTCTCTCTAGAAAGTAAAGCTAAAGAACGTTCCTAGCGGCTTTAGGGAGAGTTTTGCCTAAAAGGCACTAGTTTTATACTTAATAGGTATTTCTACTAGTTTATCTATAGCTAGCCTCTTAGTTAGCGTTTTTACCTTAGTTAGCGTTAGCTTTACTGTAGAAGGTATCTTTTATAGAATTAATAGAGAGGAACGCATTAAAGATAGGTTAATTAGTATAAACTAAGCACTTCTTCTATATTAAATAGTGCTAAATCTATTACTAAAGAGGCTTTATATAGCAATAAGCTAGTTAGCTAAGCGTTCTAAGAAGTCTACATAAATATAGTTAATTTTGTATTATAAGTGTCTATTTTCTGCCTATAGTATATTAATATTATTAGCAACCTTTAGTAAGGTTTTATTTTTATTAATAATATTATTAATACCTTTATTAAATTAACTTATACTATTTAGTTAGTTATATATACTATAGATAGCAGTTTATAATTTATTAAACTGCTTATTAAATAGACCTCCTTTAGCCTTTATTCTAACCTAGTTAATCTTTTTATTTAACTTATTAATTTTAGTAATATAGAGGTTAAGTTGCTTCTATATAGTGTTACTACCTATAGGAGTATCCTTAAGGTAGGCTTTAATTATTTCTTTAGCGTTAAATTTATACTTCTCCTAAAGGAGACTATTATACTAGCTCTAGGATTATACCTTAGCTAATAGAATAAAGAGTAAGTTTATACAGCTAATACTAGCTAAAGTACCTATAATAGTGCTGTTAATCTCACTAAATTTATTAAAGAAGTAAATAGTAAGTAACGCTACCTATAACAGTAAACTAGTAAATAAATCTATAGTAACAGTTTCTTTACCTCTTTTTACTATATTGCTACTATAGTATATAGTAGCTGCTGCTTTTACCTATATCTTGCCTTTTCTAGCTACTTTAGCGTTACCTATAGATACCTTAGCATTCTTACCTTTATATTGCTAGTTTTAGCGCTTTACTTTATAGTTATTATAAATTCTAAAGATATATATTACTGTATTCTACTAAAGTAAGTAATATATATTATCTTTAGAGACCTTAATGCTAGTTTTATCTATTATACTACCTTTAAGAGTAAATTTATAGATATAAATATAAATAGTATTTTCTATATTCTATACCTTTTCTTTAGCTCTATTAGTGTAGTAATACTAACTATAGTCTTCTGTAATAGGCTCTATATTAGTAATATTAATATTATCTTTAATTTCTATAGAAATAGTGCTAGAGATAAACTTATTAACTTTTAGAGTGCTTTTAGCACTTCTAAGCTTACTAAAAGTGCTATATAGGCAGTAGAAATTAAGTAATATAAGATAAGTTTTAATGTTATTTAGCTCTATAGCTACTATATTACCTTTATAGTTATATTCTTACTCTTTAAACTTAAAACCTTTACTTTTAGCGTTAGAACTATTGTTATAATTAATATATATATTAGAAGCAATATATTTTTCTTTAAGTTTAAATAGTAGTAGTATTATAGCTTAAGTGTAGTTACTATTGTTATTTCTTTCTTAAAATAAACTATTTAGGTTTACTAGAATTAATAATTCTAAACTACTAAAAGAAAAGAATAATAGTAGTAGATTTTCTATAGAGAGAATAGAAGAGGCTAAAAGTAGCTCTATAGAGGCTAGTTAGTCCTATAGGCTATAGGAATTTGCTCTATAGGTAGTCTATTGCTCTTAGTGTAGTATTCTAGTGTTTAACTATTAAAAGTAGCTAAATAATAGCTTAAGGGGATAAAAAGAGCAGTAGCTATAATAGTATTAATAAATTTATAAAGACTTTATAATATATAAAGGTGTAAGGAAAAGGTTATATAGTAGAAAGTATAAAAATTCGCAAAAGTAAAGGTAAATTTATAGAAAAAGTAGGTTAAAACAACAGTATATAGATTTATAGGTGTTTTCTTTCTAACCTCCTATAATTCTATAATATAGGTTAATTTTAATAGTTCTAATAATAATAAATAAGGAAATAAAGAAAGAGATACTAAGAGATTTAAACAATTTATTATATAATAAAGGAAATTAAGACTTATAAGGAAAAGAGTTAGTAGTAAGCTTCTACTAGCTAATTTAGGGTTTTTTAGTAAGCTATATTACTTTTCTAATAACGCTAATACTTTTCTTCTTAATTTATAGAGTACTTCTATAGATATTTATTTATAATTTTAAAAGTATTAACTTTAAGCTTATCTTTAGAAATCTATTAGTTATCTTTAGTAAAGAACCCTTTCTATTATATAAGGAATTCTAAATATAGCTTACTTAACCTACTATAGAAACATTAAATTTAATAGGTATAAATTTACTTAATTTCTTAATAGTTCTTTATACTAAACCCTTCTATTGCAATTAGCAGTAGTAGTTACTCTTTCTAGTTAAAAGGGTTTTTACTTTATCTTAGCTTCTAAAGGTAAGCTGCTAATACTACTAAATATATATATAAATCTAGTAGGAAATCTAGGCAAAACAACAATAGGCTTACTTTTATAAGAACCTTATATAGCTCTACCTATTAAGGAGACTATTTCTTTTTTAGCTTTCCTAGAAGTATATATCCTTAGTGTAATTATAGGTAGACTATATTCTCTACTTTAATGTTAATAGGCTTATATTAAGTGTTATATTTAATCTTACTTAAGGCATTTACTATACTAATAGCTGTTTCTACCTCTTGCTAGTATAGCTTCTAAAGTACAGCTATATTGCTTATATCTATTCTATTGCTAGAAACGTTATCTAATTAGATTAAATTAACAATAGTAGCTAGTTAAAAACTATATATAAGTTTATTAGGGGAAATCTCTATACTAGCTACTACTATATTGTTAAGTTAGTGCTGTAGTGCTAAAAGTATTGCAGTCTATAGTATATCTAGATTTATAACTATATAGTATTAAACAGCAATAATAACTATTTAATTCTTCTATTTAGCTGTTCTATTTATCTATAGGTAGTAAGCTATAGCTATAAGTAATTTACTTCTAATTTAGGTAAATATACTTCTCTAGATATTAGAAATAAACTTTAGATCTTAGTTACTTATAATCTACTTAAGAAGGCCTTAGTTTAATAAATATAGTATTTATAAGAGTAGTTCTACCTAAATTTCTACTGTATATATTATATACTTAAGTATAAGAATTGTTTACTTACTAAATAGGCAATTTACTAAATATAGTAAGTTATAGAAGCTATATTTATCTTTTTGCTATAGAGTGTTTATTAAGCTAACTTTAGGTATATTAGTAATAAAATTAAGTAAAATTATATAGAAAGGAGTTAGAACTAACTCTAATAACCTTAATTCCTTTAGTAGCTTACTACAATTAATTACGTTTTCTTTATAGGTATAGTAGTAAGTAATATAGGCTTAAATTTACTTATATATCTATAGAAAGTAAACTACCTATAATTCTACTACTATTCTATAGGCGCTAAAATAGTTCTAATTGTTATAAACTATTTTAAGAATAAATTCTATAACCTTTATAGGTATATACAGTTAAAATAGGCCTTTTCTATTATAATAGTACAAAAGTCTATTGTTTTATAGGGTCTATCTATATAGCAGAATCCTTAGTCTTCTTTATTAATTTTACTAATTCTACTTTTTGCAAAAGTCCTTAATACCTTCTATAATTCTACTAAGCTTTAGATTAAAACTATAGCCTTAAATAATTTCCTCTTTTAAACCTTTATTTAATACTGCTATAGCGCTATATTCTTTAGCAAAAAATATACTTATATTAAGCTTATTAAATTTACTATTATAAGCCTCCTTTTAGTATAAAACTGTAACTAGTAACCTAAAGAGTGTATTTAGCACTATATTTAGTACTTTTAGTATATAGAAGACTCTTAGGTTAAATTACAATAAATAATTAGCTACTTTAGCTAATTTTAGGTTAGTTTTATCTAGATCTATTGTAGTAAGTAAGGTATATTTAATAATCCCTTTTGCTAGTAAGTAGTTTATAATAATATTAATAGTATAGTAGTTAAATTAAACTATTTTCTATAGCTTTTAAACACTCTATATAATTATAGCTACCTCTACTTTAGTTAATTTATAGCGTTTCTTTAGGTTAAAAGTATATCTTAAGAGAAAGAGAATTAGTTAAAGCTAATTATTTTTAATATCTTTACTAGGTATACTATAACTGTTTTATTTGCCTATAAGCTAGAAGATAAAGAGCCTAAATTCTTCCTTATAAGCATTAACTTTAAAGAATAAATGCTTACTAGAGTTATAGTGCTATAAAATAGTGTTTTTATTAAGGTATACCTTTACCTCTTAAAATACCTTCTTTTCCTTAGGTTTTAGTAAAAATATTACTTCTTAGGCTTTCTTTTAGTGCATTAGTTTTAGTAAACTATTAGCTAAGCCTTTCTTATAAAGCTCTTATAGTAAAGTAGTCTTTTATTTCTATAGTAAGTAAATTTATATATTAAACTATAGAATACTCTTCTATAAAAAGCTAGCTATACTAATAAAGGTCTTTAAACTTATAAAATCTACTAAAAACTTAAGTTTTTAAAAAGCTTTTAGCCTATTATTTATATTAATAATTCTATTACTATTAACAATAAAACCTAACAGCTAAATAGCTAAATAGCCTATAAATAACTTCTTTATAGCTATTATTAACTTATTTTTCTCTAGAATTAATAAAACTATATTAAGGTATATAAAGTAGTCTTTAGTAGAGTTAAAGAATATAATAATATTGTTAATATAGATTTATATAAAATACTAATACTTTTAAAATAATTAGTCTATATACTATTAAGCAAAAGCTAATGTATTCTTAAAGCCTATAAGCACTATATTTAATGCTTTTAATCCTTATTTTAATATTACTACTATATAAGATTAGTGCTTTTGTTTTATAGAAAGCTAGTAGAAAAACCCTAATATATTAAAGAGTAAAAACATCTTCTTACTATATATATCTACTATAATGTTTAATTAATTTAGTAAAGAGTATATATTTAGTATTACTACACTATTAAGCAGCCTTATATTAACTATAACTTATTCTTTTCTTTCTATTAAGGTTTTAATCTATACTATAAAGGCTAAGTAGGCTATAGCTACTAGGTTGTTTAAATATAATATTTTTCTACTTAAATATAGCTTATTATAAACCTTATCTAGTTTAGCTTTATCTTTAGCTTCTAGTAGGTAGATTTAAATAGGTTTTAGCTACTTCTGCTATCTATCTACTAGATTTACTTTTATATACTAGTCTTTAGGTATAGAAACAATATCTCTATTACAATAAATATTGTATTTATCTATTAAGTTAATAAGTTTAGCTGTAACATTTAGGTTTAAGTTTTCTACCTTAACCTTATATTTATTATAGATATATAGTACATCCTTAGGATAAAAGATTCTATATATAAAGATACTATTATTAACTTTCTTAAGGTTAAATCTACTACTATTACCTTCTTTCTATATCTTATAATCTTCTATAGGCAATAGACTATTATTAGGTGTAATATCCTTAGAAAAATATATATATAAATTAAATAGGTTTATAATTATATAGTTAGCCTTAAGCCCTTTATTATACTAAAGATAAGCAACCTTTTAATTTTTCTAGATTATAATAAATTTATTTAAATAGTTATAGACTACTATTTATTTCTAGTTAGTTATACTAAGCAATATATCTAGAATAAGGTTGGATTTTAAGTATATATAGTAGGCAGTAGCCTTTTTATTAGCTAGTACCTTCTTTTATTTAACTAGAATATACTTCTACAATTTTAGCGGAATTATTATAGCTTATACTACTGTTATATTTTAATGTAGAATCTTTAAAATTAGCTAGAAGATACCTATTTCTATAACTATATTATAAATAAACCTAATAGTAGCCCTAGGGCAGATAAAATTAATTTTAACACTATAATTATAGAGAAAGGTTAAACCTAGAAGAAGCTTTAGCTCTAAGTTACTTATTATATTAGCTATAACTATAAAATAGCTAGTTATAGGTACACTATATATAGATCTAAAGATATAGAAGTTAAATGTAGCTGTCTTAGAGATATAGAAGGATAATTACACTCTAGTAACTAGTTTTAGCTCTATTTTTGCCTATTTTATATTCTAACTAAACTAAGTTAACTATACTTTATTAACTAGCACTAAAGAGGTTTTAGTATCTAGGTAAATTTAATGTAATAGTCCTTTATTATAGAATTAAATAGAAATCTTTAAGAAGGAATTTAACTTTAAAATACTAGATTTAATAAGCTATAGCCTTATAATAGCTTTAACTACTTACTCTATTTAAATTCTTTATAAATCCTTTTAGTTTACCTCTATTTAAACCTTTTTCTTTTACTTTTCTTTACTTTTAGTAAAATAAGTTTTAATAAAGTTAGATTTTAGGCTAGTTAGTAGTTCTTTAGTATTAACTATTTCTTCTTCTTCTATTAGCTAGTATTTATAGCTTTTAAGGTACTTCTTATAGTCTTTCTAGTTAGATTTATCTTTAAATATTATTATATAGGTATATTTCTTATTATTCTATAGTAGGCTTTATTGTTAGAAACATTAAAGCTACTAAGGATACTATAGCTTTAGCTAATAATTCTAGTTAGCCTTTAAATCCTAGTTCTACTAAGACTAAAGTTACTACTCTTTTAGTAGCTAATTCCTTTAGTTTTATAGTAGGTATTAAGTACAATTATTTTAGTAATTTTTATAGAATAGAGGTTAGAACTAAAATTAACTATTGCTTCTATTCTAGTTAACTTAATTACTTTAAGCTACTTTATTGTTTTTAAAGTTCTTACTATTAGATTTACTTTAAGTATAGTAGGCATTAGTATCTTCCTTATAGTTTTCTAACTTTTATTATTTTTCTAGATCCTTAAGGTATTCTTATAGATCCTTAACCTTATTATCTACTATAGTAATATATATAGATCTTAGGTCTTTTACTGTTAAAATTAAGTATAGCTATTATAATTCTAAGTATAGCTTATAATAAAGTCTTAAAAGGAGCTAAAGATTAATAGTTTTACTATTTATATAGATATATTAGAATACTCTAGAGGTAAATTCCCTAAATAATTTTTCTTTAATTATATTTTACTCTATAAACTTAGCTAAATCTAGCTATATTATTGCATTCTAGATCTATATACTAAATTCTTTATAGATAGTAGTATAAATAGAGTTTAAACTGCTAAAAATAGCTGTTTTTTTATAGTAATCTAGATGCTGCTTATACTATATTAATGTATTCCCTTTAAAGAGAGTTTAAAGCTTAATATAAATAGCTTCTTAAGCATTAATTGCACTATAGCTACAGTAGTCTTTAATAGCTTAGATCTATAGCTCTATATTATAGAAAATAGTATGCTTTTCTTTATATAAAATTAGCTTATAGATATTTCTATTATTAAAGGGTTTAAAGTAACTAATATTAGTAATCTTCTATATAGAATCTATTTATTCCTTAAGGGTTTAGAACTATATATTGCTCTAGTTGTTCTATTTCTAATGTAGATCTAGCCTTTTATCTACTAAATTTAGCTAGAGATTATTGTTTCTAATATAGTATAGTGCTTATTAATTTATATACTAATATTTAAAGTTACTAAATGCTTAATCTTAGTTTTTTTTAGTATCTTAGCTCTTCTTAGCCTTACTGTTATAGTATTACTCTAATAGATTCTTTAGAAATTATAGTAGCTTTTATTCTTTTAGAAAAGTACTAGAGTATTTAGAGTATCTCTATATTATATAGTTTTCTTTACCTAAAGGTTACTTCTAACCTTACTTCTAGTCTTAGTTGTTTTTTAAGGGTAAGTAAGGATTAAAAGCCCTTTACCTATAATCCTTAAGCTAAAAGCCTTATTAAGTATAGTATTATTTATTATATTTATCCTAAGGCTTAAGTGTAATTTCTATCTTTTAGGCTAAGTATTGTTACTTTACCTAAAGAGCAGCAATTTTATTGTTTAATTCTTTCTATAATTTACTAATTTTATTAATTAATTCTCCCTTAATTCTACTAAGTTACCTACTAATTTCTATAAAAAAACCTATAAGCTATTTTAGTAAGAGGTTCCCTTTTTTAAGTAGCTTTACTGCTTTTTTTACTTTATACTTTAGCCTAAAGGTATAAAACCTTTAGTAGGCCTATAAAAGCAGTAAAATTTTAGCTAGTTCTTTAATTAGTAAGTTCTTCTTAGCAGCTTAAGGTATATTTAATAAATCTAGGTCTTTAGTAAGTAGTGTAAATCTAGATCTTTATACTTACTTTCCTTTAATATTCTAGGTAGAACTAGTACTAGCTTTATAGATAGTGTTTTCTAAGCTGTTAAATCTAGATAATCTAGCCTTAGCTTTTCCTTTTAGTATTACTATTAGTAAATCTATAAGGAGTTTAGTAGATTTAGCCTTATTAATAATTCTATTAACCTACCTCTATACTTACTGTACTATAGAAGCATTAATAGTATTCTAGTAAGAAGGTAGTTCTACTAGCTTAAGTTAGTTATATAATTTAAGCTGTTTATTAATAAATTTATAGTAAGTAAGATAAAGTAGTAAGCTTCTTTTCTTTTAAGGTATAAGATCCCTTTTTTAAATCTAGAAATCTAGATTTTAGCAGTAAAATTTATAGAATTAGTATATAGTTTTAAGTTCTCTATTAGTAAAAGAAATATAATTCCTTCTATTAAGCTCCTTCTAAAGTTACTCTATCTTAAATATTGTAATTTTAGCTTTTTAAGCTTAAGGAGAGTTAGCAACAATTAAAAGCAATTACTACTACTTATTACAGTAGAATTTAATATAGGTTTATTAGAAGTAATAATAGGTTGTTAGATTTAATAGGTTATATAAAGATTTATAAGAGAAGTTGTAAGAGTTGCTGTAAGGAGCATCTAGTAATAGTGTTCTAGTAAATAATAGTTAATTGTTCAATCTAACTACCTAAGTGTTGCTTCTAACTACTTATACATAATTGCGGTCACGTGCACTAGTGACCTGCGGGTCTGTATAATTATCCCGTAACAACAATAAGGCATTTTTTAGGACTTTTAAGCCTATAAAAAAGGGTAAAACCGCGCCTATTGCTACTGGAGGAGGTCCTATTTATCCTAAAGGACAGGGAACTGCTGTATTCCAGGTACTAGTTAGTATAAATCCAGCTAAATACAGGCCTTTAGCTCTAAAGGATGCTCTGTATTGCCCAGGTTTAGATACCAACCTAATTAGTGGTCTAAAGCACTATTTAACAGGGGGCACTCTCCTTAGAAATTAGCTATTTCTAGCTAATAGAAGCTGCTGTAGGCTTCTAAATCCTAAAAAGTATGGTTTCTTCTTACAGCTTAAGGGGCAAGAGACCCCTAGAGTGTGTAAAAACCACGTAAATCTCTCTTATATAGGATTTCTAGCTAGCAATAGTTATAATAGCGGTTATAATGCTAGTTATCCTATAGAGGTTTAAATCCCTTAACAGCTTAGTTTTAATCTAGAGGAATATAGCCGAATTAAGGAATTATTTAATTTTAAAGAAGATAATACTAATAACAATGCTATAGAGCTATTAGCCCTAGTTCCTAAACGGGCTCCTAGTTAGATTTCTTCTAATAACGGGGATTTAGAAGGTCTAAATCCTAAGTTGCTGGATATTAGAGGAAATGGCCGTCTAGATCCCTTAAACGAGGCCTGTAGTTCTTAAGAGATCTAGCAAGATAGAGAGCAACAGGAACCTAGCTCTAATGATAATTCTAGTAGTATAAATCCTACTGCTTCTTCTTTCTATAAGAAGCTACTAGAATTAGCTGCTACTTAGCACGTTAGATTAGGGCATATAGGACTCTCTTTACTAAAGAAGACTGCTTCTATTACTAAAGGTATTCCTGATTTTACAAAAATTAAGGAAAAGGATTTTAACTGCCTAGCTTACAATTAAGCTAAAGCTGTTAGAAGACCTAGTAAGCGTGCTATTCCTAATCCCCCTAGATGTTTAGATATTATAGAGGGAGATACCGTTAAAATAGAGCCTATACTGCACAATAAGAGGCCTTTAGTTCTTTTTCTAATTAATAGAAAATTACAGTATAAGTAGTCTTTTAATCTAGCTAATAAAGAGGGTTCTACTCTCTATAGCTGTATTAAAGGCTTCTTTAAGGAATTAAAGAACCAGTATAACTGCTACCCTAAACACCTTTATTTTAATAGTAGTACAGAAATTAATACTAGGTTGTAAGCTTAGCTATCTTCTAAGGGTATTTGCTTTAGCACCTCTTGCCCCTATATTTATAAATAGAATAGGCTAATAGAGAGAGCTATAAGGGTACTTCTAGACCGTTTGCGTGCTACCCTACAGTAGTTATAATTACCTCTGTATCTATAGTCTTACATCCTTCCTGCTATAGTGGATTTAGTTAATACTACTGCGAATAGTACTAAACCACTAAGTCCTAAACAGCTATATCTAGCTAATTTAGAGCCTTCTAAGACCTATAAGCCTAATTTTACTAAAATAAGGGCTATAGGCTTCTATTGTAAAGTTCTAATTCCTTTAGAACAAAGATCTAGGTTGCAGAAGCTAGCTAAAAGAACTATTTCTAGTAGACTTTTAGCTACACTAGGTTCTAATGTATATTTAATATACATCCCCTCTAAACGAGCTGTTATAAAGACTAGCTTCGTTAAAATTATAGAAGGAATAGGCCCTATTTCACAGGGTATCCCTAAGGTTCCTATTGGTTCTATAGTGGATAATCCTTTAGAGGGAGAAATCGATAACCAGCAGCAATTAGTGGATAATTATACTCCTAAGTATCCTTATCCTAGTTATCTAGATGTGCTAAATCATCCACTAGAACCTGTAGATTAAGCTCTTCTACTAAGCAACCCTATAGAAGCTGTAGAGGCCCCTAAAGCCCCTATACCTATAGAAGCCCCTTAAGCTAATATAGAACCTATAGAAGCTGAAGCTAATGCTGATGCTATAGATTTAGATGGAGACATATTTTCCTTAATTAAGGATCTATGCTTTAAGGCAAGGACTAAAGCAGCTATTACTTCTAATAGTAATAAGGATGAACTTCCTAACACGTAGAAGCAAGCCCTAAAAAGCTCTGCTAAGCAGCATTAGATAGAAGCTACCTATAGCGAATTTAAGCAGCTATTAGCTGCTGGAACCTTTAAATTTATAGGGAAAGACTAAGTACCTAAGGGCTAAAGAGTTCTAAAGAATAGGCTTGTTTATAGGCTTAAAAAGGATAAAGAAAATAATCCTATTAAATATAAGGCCCGCCTTATTGCTAAGGGATTTATGCAAATAAAAGGTTAAGATTACCTAGAGACCTTTGCTGCAACTAGTATTCCTCCTAGCTAGCGTATATTATTAGCTCTTGCAGCTTTTAATAACTAAGAAGTCGAGCAAATCGATTTTATAGGAGCGTTTTTAAATAGTAAGCTAAAAGAAGCTATTTATATAGAAATCCTAGATAGATTCGTTGAATTTACATAAGCAACGCCATTAGTAGCTAAGCTACTAAAAAGCTGTAATTACAAGCCCTCTAAAGAGCAAGTAATTAAGCTAGAAAAATCCCTCTATAGTCTAAAGCAAAGTTCTAGAGAATAGCAGCAAATTCTAACGAAATTACTTCAAAAGCATAGATTTAAACCTCTTATATTAGACCCAGCAGTCTTTTATAACCTAGCTACATCTACATATATTGCTACTTATGTAGATAACTGTCTTCTAATTGGGCCTAATTTACAATATATTAATAAGCTTAAAAAGCTACTAAATTAAGCTTATCCAATAGAAGATAGAGGACCAGCAGAATTCTTCCTAGGCGTTTAAATCACCCGTAATAGGTCTAAAAGGTCTATTAAAATCCACTAATCTTAATATATCCTTAAAGCCCTAGAAAGATTCAAAATGCTAGATGCTAAGCCGGCTTCTATCCCTATACAGCTAGGGATTCTAAAGCAACTAGTTACAAAACCCCTCTTAAAATCCGATTATAAGCTTTATTAGAGCATAATAGGCACTATAATGTACCTTATGTTGCTAACTAGGGCTAATATTGCTTTTTCCGTTCAGTAGCTATCAACCTTCCTAGCTAAGCCCTATATAGAGCACCTAAACGCCTCTAAGCATCTCCTAAGGTACTTAAGTAGTACTAGAAGCTTTGCTATTATTTATAAGCGATCTAGTCTATATCCTTTAGCAGGGTCTTCCTCTAAAAAGTCTTCTAAATCCTCTAATAGTTCTATTAGTTGTAAAGAAGTACTTAAGACCCTTCTTAGTTATTGCAATAGCGATTTTGCTAGTAATAAAGTTTCTTCTAAATCAACCTATACTTATCTATATAAGCTAGCTAGTGGACCTATTAGCTGGAAATTAAAGAAAGCTAGTACTATTGCTCTTTCTACATTAGAAGCAGAATCTAATGTATTATCTAAAGCTATTAGGGAATTAGAGTAGCTCTACAGCCTTTTTAAGGAGATAAAGCTACCTTTAACCCCTCTTATTCCTATTAGGTGTAATAATTAAGGCGCTATAGTTACTGCTTACAACCTAACGTTGTATAGTAGGACTAAGCACACCCTTTTAAAGTTTAACTACATTAGGGAAAAGATTCGTAAAGATATAGCTAAGGTTAGTTATATTAATATAAATTAGATGCTAGCAGATAGCCTAACTAAGCCTCTTGCTATTCAAAAGCATCAACAATTTATTAAGTTACTAGAGCTTTCTAGCTAGCTTATAAAAGCAACAAAAATACTTAAAAAATCGAAAAGCAACGAAAAACAGTTAAAAATCGAAAACAACAAAAACAATTAACAACAACTAGTTATATTCAACTATAACTACCCTGGAATTGCTAGAATTAGTTATATTATTTAGTCCTGTTATTAGTACTGTATTTCGTTAGTTAATTCTAACTTAGATATCCTTTAAAGGAGCTAAGTTGCTTATAGAACTAGTTACTTCTTACATTTCTAGAGGGAGTGTTAAAAATAAGCTACCCTATATAGCCTATTTTTATGCTTGCTAGTTGCCTGTTAGTTGCTCTATTACGTAACCCTAACTAGGTCTTGTTACGTTAATTTTTAGTAGAGATATCGCTGTTACTAGATGCAAAACATCTAGAATTGACTAAGGCAAAGTTGCCTAACCTATAGTTAACTTTAACAGCGATTTTCTCTACAACTAGTAGTGGTAGAAATTTAAGAAGTATACTATTTAAAAGCTAAGAATTAAGGCTATCTAATAGTATAATTGTTAGATAGAGTTGCTTATAAGGGTTGCTTATTATTAGTAGAATTTGTTAAATTGTGCACATAGGTATCTCGTTTATATAGCCGTAAGTTGATTTTTTTGTTTTTATATAGTAAATCTTTTTGCGGAAATTATAAAGTAGCCTATAAGCCCCTTCTAGCGACTACAGCCTACTAATATAGTTAGTAGGTCTATAAGGGACTAGAAAGATTTAAGATCCTACTCTCACTAACTTATTCGTTACAGCGCTCTTAATATAAGATACCACTATTATTATAGTTATCTACTGCCTCTACGTGATCTATACTATACACTACAGCTTGATTTAGGCCGCTGCTGCTTCCACTACGTAATAATTGCTAGGAGCAATTACAGGTGCTAAATCTAAGAGACCACTACCCTCTTAGATATCTAGTCCTGTAATCCCTATTATTTTCAATATTAAGATACTTACTCTTTAATTATACTTTATAAAGCTAATCTTATTATTATACTAGTAAAACTAGCATTAATCTATATAATAACCTTTCTTACTATAGTAATAGTAGTAATACTGCTTTATATAGCTTCTAATTATATAGGTTCTAAAGCTTTAGGTATTATTATATATATTAATAGCATTAATATATATATTCTGCCTTTTCTTCTTCTTCTTCCTAAACTTCTCTTTAAAAAGCTTTATAATATTTATCTTTAAGACTATTTACTTTATAAGTATAATCTTTATATCTTTAAACTTCTAGGTTAAATTATCTATTTAATCTTTTACTTCTAAAATAAGCTATATAATTTCCTTAGCCTTATAACTAAAATTACTTATACTATAATACTTAAGACTTCTTCTGCCTAAAGGTATATAAAGGTAGTCTCTTCTATTATTATAGAGTCTAGAATTACAGTTTTTTAGCTCTATTTTAGCTTATATATACTAGCTAAGCTACTTTAATAACTCTCTATAGAGCATTATAATAAACTTAGCTCTAGTAACTTTTATTTAATCTATAAAGCTAGTAAGTATAGTATCTAGTAAGGCCTTATAAATATAATTAAACTAAGAGGTTATACTCTACTATATATAGAGCTTAGCGCTAATTATAGTAGCTTAATGTTCTTAAAGCTAATAGAGAGTATCTTTTATAGTCCTTAAATAGTTTCTCTTTAGGTCTTTAAGCTTTTTATTAGCTTACTTCTTTTAATTCTAAAGAGTAGCTTTATACTAAAGTAAAAGCTACTCTTTAGCTTCTTTTTAATTATATAAAGTATAAATAATCTTTATATATTTATAGATTAATAAGTTAATATAATAAATAAATATTTTCTATTAGTTTTCCTTTAAAATAAATAAGGTTTCTATTTTTAGCTTAAAGCTAGTTAAGTAATTAAGGATATTTTCTCCTTTAAATTAGTATATATTAAACTTTTTATTAAAGGTAGCTTAAGCTTACTACTTTCTAATAGCTTTACCTATAGCTTTAGTAAAAGCCTTATAAAGTACAGCTATAGTGCTACTAGTACTAGCTTTTTTATCTTAAATATTTAATTTTATTATAACCTTAAGCTTAAAAGTAACTTTTTTAGAAGATTTACTAGATTAGCTAGAGCTAGTATTAACTACTTTAAATATAAAGCTTATACTTTTCTTTAAGAAATATAAAATACTAAACTTATATAAATAACTAGTAAAATAGCTTAATATAGAAAGTAGATATAAAAAGAATAATTAATCTTACTTAGTAAAAAGAGTGTAATATATATAATTCTCTATATTAACTATACTTTTAATACTTTTATTTTCTACTTTTATAGTTATATAAGCTCTTAACGCTAAAATATAAAGGCTAAGAACCTAATTATTAATAGTAGTAAATATAAAAATAACTACTAAAATAAGGATAAAAAGAAATTTTTCTCTATAATTAAATAATTATAATGTTTAAGGGATCTAAAAACTTTCTTTTTACTATATTAAGGCTATCTTAGCTAAGAGCAAAATAGAAGTTAAATAGGTTAGCTAGTATTTATAATATAGCAACTATCTTTAACTAAGCTTAGCTCTTTTTAGCTTAAAAAAGCTGCAAAAATTTTCTTTCCCTCTTAATTAAATAATCCCTTATAATATAGAGCTTTTATCTCTATAATTTCCCTTTTTTTTTATATTAATAATATCTAAACTAAAGCGCTCTTCTATCTTTAATACTTAGTAGCTTTTCCTTCTTTCTTCTAGGATCTTTATAAA
The DNA here is from genome assembly GCA_000729835.1 of Atkinsonella hypoxylon. Classification (NCBI taxonomy): domain Eukaryota; kingdom Fungi; phylum Ascomycota; class Sordariomycetes; order Hypocreales; family Clavicipitaceae; genus Atkinsonella; species Atkinsonella hypoxylon. The sequence continues at coordinate 20,593 of JFHB01000337.1, forward strand.
AAACCTTCTAATTATATAATATACTTTAATTAGAATAAGTCCCTAGTAAAGCCTC
>JFHB01000338.1:0-20623 GCA_000729835.1 Atkinsonella hypoxylon
AATCTTTAATTTTAAAAGCCTTTAAATATATATTAGGTTATTTTAATAATTTTATATAACTTTAACCTTATTCTAGAATTATTACTATTACTAGTAGTACTTAACTCTCTATTAATAGTATTAATATTGTAGAAATTTTAATAAAAATGCCTAATAGTTCTATAAAATAATAACAATTATATAATATTTTATATAGCTATTAACTAAAGAATATAAGATTATTTAGTTAAATAGTAATCTATTATAAATACTATATAAAAGCTACTAAGAATAATATCTATATTATAAACAATAAATATAATATAATACTTTAGGCTAAATATCTTAAGAATAATATATTTATAATATAAATAGTGTTGGAATCGTTATGACTCTATCGTGCGATTCCGGCGCCTGCGTGGGTGGATACAACCGCTAATTAGTTGCATCTGCACACTAGTCTCCACTTACATTAGGGTCGCTAATACCCCTTAATTCCCCCTTAACACAACACTATACTTAAGGCATATAAGGTATCTAATAGGGTATATAATATAGCCTCTTTTACTAGTTAGATATAACTCCTAGATAACTAAATTTAAACCTTTTTAATATAAATACTAGTGCACTAGTAAACTAGTTATAGAACTAACTTAAAGGAGTATAAATTAAACCCTTAGTCTATTAACACTAATTAGTAGTTACTTAACTAGGAGTCTTTAGTACAACTAAAGAGATTAGTATAACTAACTATAGATTAGCTAGATTTAGTAAGAAGAGACGTAATACTATTAGCTAAAACCCTTAGCAGCTAATGCAACTAGTAAAGCGTGCTAAAGGAAGGGATATCTTTACAATTGCTTAGTTACTAAGTTATATTTACTTATAATAATATTTTAGTTTAACTAATTGTTAATATTAAACTCCTAAGGAATTAAATTACTAGCTAGAACCCTTAGCAGCTAACGCTATAGGATTTAACTCCTTTAACTATCTTAGAACTTAGCTAAAAGCTAGCTAAATCCCTCTATCTTTATACTAATTCTATTACAACTACTTTCTCTTTTTATACTACTTAATCTTATTTAATATAATAAGTTTAGAACAACTCTAGGTAGATTTATAAGAATTTAAGTAATAACTACAACCTAATAAGCTTCTAGAATAACTTTAAAAGTATTAGAAACTTCTATTAATAGATTAGAACTTAATATATAAAATTAACCTAAAAACTGCTACTACTACTAATCTAAACAATAGAATTGCCTTTACAATTAACTTCTATAAAGATTAAAGATTTAGAGATTAAGAACAATAGAAGAACTTTAAATTTAACTTCTACAACTAGAATAAAGACCTATTTTAAAGAGCTTCTACTCTAATTATTAAAGCGTTACGTAATTTACTACGTAAATATAGAGTCTATATAGGCAGAAGCGGCAGCTAAATTGCTGATTCCCTTAAAAGAGTGCTACAGAAAGAGGAACTGTTACGGGATAATCCTACAGACCCGCAGGTCACTAGTGCACGTGACCGCAATTATGTATAAGTAGTTAGAAGCAACACTTAGGTAGTTAGATTAAACAATTAACTATTATTTACTAGAACACTATTACTAGATGCTCTCTACACTAACTCTTATAACTTCTCTTATAAATCTTTATATAACCTATTAAATCTAATAATCTATTGTTACTTCTAATAAACCTACGTTAGATCTTACTGTAATAAGTAGTAGTAATTGCTTCTAATTATTGCTAACTCTCCTTAAGCTTAAAAAGCTAAAATTATAATGTTTAAGATAGAGTAACTTTAAAAGGAGCTTAGTAGAAGGAATTATATTTCTTTTACTAATAAAGAACTTAAAACTATATATTAATTCTATAAATTTTACCGCTAAAATTTAGATTTCTAGATTTAAAAAAGAGATCTTATACCTTAAGAGAAAAGAAGCTTACTACTTTATTTTACTTACTATAAATTTATTAATAAATAGCTTAAATTATATAACTAACTTAAGCTAATAGAACTACCTTTTTACTAGAATACTATTAATACTTCTATAGTATAGTAGGTATAAAAGTAGGTTAATAGAATTATTAATAAAGCTAAATCTACTAAACTCTTTATAGATTTACTAACAGTAATACTAGAAAGAAAAGCTAAAGCTAGATTATTTAGATCTAATAGCTTAAAAAATACTATCTATAAAGCTAGTACTAGTTCTACCTAGAATATTAAAGAAAAGTAAGTATAAAGATCTAGATTTATACTACTTACTAAGGACTTAAATCTATTAAATATACCTTAAACTACTAAAAAGAACTTACTAATTAAAGAACTAGCTAAAATCTTACTGCTTTTATAGGCTTACTAAAGGTTTTATACCTTTAGGCTAAAGTATAAAGTAAAGAAAGCAGTAGATCTACTTAAAAAAAAGAACTCTTTACTAAAATAGCTTATAGGTTTTTCTATAGAAATTAGTAGGTAAATTAATAGAATTAAAGAAGAATTAATTAACAAAATTAGTAAATTATAGAGAGAATTAAACAACAAAATTGCTGCTCTTTAGGTAGAGCAATAATACTTAGCCTAAAAGATAAAGACTACACCTAAGCCTTAGAATAAATACAATAAATAATACTATACTTAATAAGGCTTTTAGCTTAAGGATTATAAGTAAAAGGCTTTTAATTCTTACTTACCTTTAAAAGATAACTAAAACTAGAAGTAAAGTTAAAAGTAACTCTTAAGTAAAGGAAACTATATAATATAGAGATACCTTAAATACTTTAGTACTTTTCTAAAAGAATAGAAGCTACTATAATTTCTAAAGAATCTATTAAAGTAATACTACAATAGTAAAGCTAAGAAGAGCTAAGATACTAAAAAAGACTAGAATTAAGTATCTAGTAACTTTAAATATTAGTATATAAATTAATAAGCACTATACTATATTAGAAATAATAATCTCTAGCTAAATCTAGTAAATAAGAGGCTAAATCTATATTAAAAATAGAATAACTAGAGTAATATATAGTTCTAAACCCCTAAGGAATAAATAGATTCTATATAGAAAATTACTAATATTAGTTACTTTAAACCCTTTAATAATAGAAATATCTATAAGCTAATTTTATATAAAGAAAAGTACACTATTTTCTACAATATAGAGCTATAGATCTAAGCTGTTAAAGACTACTATAGCTATAGTGCAATTAACGCCTAAGAAGCTATTTACATTAAGCTCTAAACTCTCTTTAAAGAGAATACATTAATATAGTATAGGTAGCATCTAGATTACTATAAAAAAACAGCTATTTTTAGCAGTTTAAACTCTATTTATACTGCTATCTATAAAGAATTTAGTATATAGATCTAAAATGCAATAATATAGCTAGATTTAGCTAAGTTTATAGAGTAGAATATAATTAAAGAAAAATTATTTAGGGAATTTACCTCTAGAGTTTTCTAATATACCTATATAAATAGTAAAACTACTAATCTTTAGCTCCTTTTAAGACTCTATTATAAGCTATACCTAGGATTGTAATAGCTATACCTAATTTTAACAGTAAAAGACCTAAGATCTATATATATTACTATAGTAAATAATAAGGTTAAGGATCTATAAGAATGCCTTAGGGATTTAGGAAAACAACGAAAATTAGGAGACTATAAGTGTTACGGTAGGATCCGACACGGGTTTGTTGGAAGTAACAATAGATTGTTAGATTTAATAGGTTATATAAAGATTCGTAAGAGAAGTCGTAAGAGTTGCTGTAGGGAGTATCTAGTAATAGTATTCTAGTAAATAATAGTTGATTGTTCAATCTAACTACCTAAGTGTTGCTTCTAACTACTTATATATAATTGCAGTTACATACACTAGTAACCTATAGGTCTATATAATTATTCTGTAATAAGTGCTGCCTCTACAAAAAAGATTAGCTATTCTAGCTGTTCTAAAAATTAAGTGTTAGTTGTTAGAAGGCGTATTAGATTAAACTAAATAACTCGTTAATCTAGCTGTTATAAAAGGCGCAGAAAGGTAGTTGTTATTTTATTGCGTAAGTACGTATTATTATTATTATAGTGTAATCTGCAGTATAGGTTGCTATATTTATATATTTTCCTATGCACTTATAATGCCTAAATTACACTTATAATCTAGTAACTATTAAATCTATATATTAAATTAACAGATTTCCTTAGACCTAATAGAGCGTTAAAGCTTATTCTATATTCTATATATAAGTGAAGTTACGTAAAATTATCCTAAATAATGTTAAATTCTATAAATTAATCTTATATAATAAAGCTAATTTATTAAATCTATATAGTATATTCTTTATACAAGATTATTCTATATAGTGTTAAAAGCATTAAAAATTAATCTATATTAAAGTAAATTTTCTATTAAATCCCTTTAGTGTATTTCTTTATATATATATAGCTTATTCTAATCTTTAGGCATTAGTAATAGCAGCAAATTGTTAGTTAGTTATAGTAAGCTGTTAGTTCTCTCTAGAAAGTAAAGCTAAAGGACGTTTTTAGTAGCTTTAGGGAGAGTTTTGCCTAAAAGGCGTTAGTTTTACGCTTAATAGGCGTTTTTACTAGTTTATCTATAGCTAGCCTCTTAGTTAGCGTTTTTACTTTAGTTAGTATTAGCTTTACTGTAAGAGGTATCTTTTATAGAATTAATAGAGAGAAATATATTAAAGATAAGTTAATTAGTATAAACTAAGCATTTCTTCTACGTTAAATAGTGCTAAATCTATTACTAAAGAGGCCTTATATAGCAATAGGCTAGTTAGCTAAGCGTTCTAAGAAGTCTATATAAATATAGTTAATTTTATATTATAGGTATCTACTTTCTGCCTATAGTATATTAATATTACTAGCAACCTTTAGTAAGGTTTTATTTTTATTAATAATATTATTAATACCTTTATTAAATTAACTTATACTATTTAGTTAGTTATATATACTGTAAATAGCAGTTTATAATTTATTAAACTACTTATTAAATAGACCTCCTTTAGCCTCTATTTTAACCTAGTTAATCTTTTTATTTAACTTATTAATTTTAGTAATATAGAGGTTAAGTTACTTCTATATAGCGTTACTACTTATAGAAGTATTCTTAAGGTAAGCTTTAATTATTTCTTTAGCGTTAAATTTATACTTCTTCTAAAGAAGACTGTTATACTAGCTCTAGAATTACACCTTAGCTAATAGAATAAAGAGTAAGTCTATATAGCTAATACTAACTAAGGTATCTATAATAGTGCTATTAATTCTACTAAATTTATTAAAGAAGTAAATAGTAAGTAACACTACCTATAACAGTAAACTAGTAAATAAATCTATAGTAACAGTTTCTTTACCTCTTTTTACTATATTGCTACTATAGTATATAGTAGCAGCTGCTTTTACCTATATTTTGCCTCTTTTAGCTACTTTAGCGTTACCTATAGATACTTTAGTATCTTTACCTTTATATTGCTAGTTTTAGCACTTTACTTTATAGTTATTATAAATCCTAAAGATATATATTACTGTATTTTACTAAAGTAAGTAATATATATTGTCTTTAGAGACCTTAATGCTAGTTTTATCTATTGTACTGCCTTTAAGGGCAAATTTATAGGTATAAGTGTAAATAGTATTTTCTATATTCTATACCTTTTCTTTAGCTCTATTAGTGTAGCAATACTAACTATAGTTTTCTATAATAGGCTCTACATTAGTAATATTAATGTTATCTTTAATTTCTATAGAAATAGTGCTAAAGATAAACTTATTAACTTTTAGGGTGCTTTTAGTACTTCTAGGCCTACTAAAAGTGCTATATAAGCAGTAGAAATTAAGCAATATAAGATAAGTTTTAATATTATTTAGCTCTATAGCTACTATATTACCTTTATAGTTATATTCTTACTCCTTAAACTTAAAACCTTTACTCTTAGCGTTAAAACTATTATTATAATTAATATATATATTAGAAGTAATATATTCTTCTTTAGGTTTAAATAGTAGTAGTATTATAGCTTAAGTATAGTTACTATTATTATTCTCTTCTTAGAATAAGCTATTTAGGTTTACTAGAATTAATAATTCTAAACTACTAAAAGAAAAGAATAATAGTAATAGATTTTCTATAAAAAGAATAGAAGAGGCTAGAAGTAGCTCTATAGAGGCTAGTTAGTTCTATAGGCTATAGAAATTTACTTTATAGGTAGTCTATTGCCTTTAGTGTAGTATTTTAGTGTTTAACTATTAGAAGTAGCTAAATAATAGCCTAAAGGAATAGAAAGAGTAGTAACTACAATAATATTAATAAATTTATAAAGACTTTATAATATATAAAAGTGTAAAAAAAAGGTTATATAGTAAAAAGCATAAAAATTTATAAAAGTAAAGGTAAATTTATAGAAAAAGTAGGTTAAAACAATAGTATATAGATTTATAGATATTTTCTTCTTAACCTTCTATAATTCTATAATATAGGTTAATTTTAATAGTTTTAATAATAATAAATAAGGAAATAAAGAAAGAGATACTAAAAGATTTAAATAATTTATTATATAATAAAGGAAATTAAAACTTATAAAAAAAAGAGTTAGTAGTAGGCTTTTACTAGCTAATTTAGGGTTTTCTAGTAAGCTATATTACCTTTTTAATAACGCTAATACTCTTTTTCCTAATTTATAGAGTGCTTCTATAGATATTTATTTATAATTTTAGAAGTATTAACTTTAAGCTTATCTTTAGAAATCTATTAGTTGTCTTTAGTAAAGAACCCTTTCTATTATATAAGAAATTCTAAATATAGCTTACTTAACCTACTGTAGAAACATTAGATTTAATAGGCATAAATTTACTTAATTTCCTAATAGTTCTCTATACTAAACTCTTCTATTACAATTAGCAGTAGTAGTTGCTTTTTCTAGTTAAAAGGGTCTTTACTTTATCTTAGCTTCTAAAGGTAAGCTGCTAATACTACTAGGTGTATATATAAATCTAGTAGGAAATCTAGGTAAAACAACAATAAGCTTACTTTTATAAGAACCTTATATAGCTTTACTTATTAAGAAGACTATTTCTTTTTTAGCTTTTCTAGAAGTATATATCCTTAGTGTAATTATAAGTAGACTATATTCTTTACTTTAATATTAATAGGCTTATACTAAGCATTATATTTAATCTTACTTAAGGCATTTACTATACTAATAGCTATTTCTACCTCTTGCTAATATAGCTTCTAAAGTATAGCTATATTGCTTATATCTATTCTATTGCTAAGAACATTATCTAATTAAATTAAATTAACAACAGTAGCTAGTTAGAAACTATATATAAGTTTGTTAAGGGAAATCCCTATACTAGCTACTACTATATTATTAAGTTAGTGCTATAGTACTAAAAGTATTGTAGTCTATAGTGTATTTAGATTTATAACTGTATAGTATTAAATAGCAATAATAACTATTTAATTCTTCTATTTAGCTATTCTATCTATCTATAGGTAGTAAGCTATAGCTATAAGTAATTTACTTCTAATTTAAATAAATATACTTCTTTAAATATTAGAAATAAACTTTAGATTTTAGTTACTTATAATCTACTTAGGAAGGCCTTAGTTTAATAAATATAGTATTTATAAGAGTAGTTCTACCTAAATTTCTACTATATATATTATATACTTAAGTATAAGAATTATTTACTTACTAAATAGGCAATTTACTAAATACAGTAAGTTATAGAAGCTATATCTATCTTTTTGCTATAAAGTGTTTATTAAGCTAACTTTAGGTATATTAGTAATAAAATTAAGTAAAATTTTATAGAAGAGAGTTAGAACTAACTCTAACAACCTTAATTCCTTTAGCAGCTTACTGCAGTTAATTACGTTTTCTTTATAGGTATAGCAGTAAGCAATATAGGCTTAAATTTACTTATATATCTACAGAAAGTAAACTGCCTATAATTCTACTGCTATTCTATAGGTATTAAAATAGTTTTAATTATTATAAACTATTTTAAGGATAGATTCTACAACCTTTATAGGTATATACAGTTAGAATAAGCCTTTTCTATTATAATAGTATAAAAGTTTATTATTTTATAGAGTTTATTTATATAGTAGAATCCTTAGTCTTCTTTATTAATTTTATTAATTCTACTTTTTATAAAAGTCCTTAATACTTTCTATAATTCTACTAAGCTTTAGATTAAAACTATAGCCTTAAATAATTTCCTTTTTTAAACCTTTATTTAATACTGCTATAGCGCTATATTCTTTAGCGAAAAACGCGCTTATATTAAGCTTATTAAATTCGCTATTATAAGCTTCCTTTTAGTATAAAACTATAACTAACAACCTAAAGAGCGTATTTAGCACTACATTTAGCACTTCTAGTATATAGAAAACTCTTAGGTTAAATTGCAATAAATAATTAACTACTTTAGCTAATTTTAGGTTAGCTTTATCTAGATCTATTATAGTAAGTAAGGTATATTTAATAATCCCTTTTGCTAGTAAGTAGTCTATAATAATATTAATAGTATAGCAGTTAAATTAAACTATTTTTTATAGCTTTTAGACACTCTATATAATTATAGCTACCTCTACTTTAGTTAATCTATAGTGTTTCTTTAGGTTAAAAGTATATCTTAAGAGAAAGAGAATTAGTTAAAGCTAATTATTTTTAATGTCTTTATTAAGTATACTATAACTATTCTATTTACCTATAAGCTAAAAGATAAAGAGCCTAAATTCTTCCTTATAAGCATTAACTTTAAAGAATAAATACTTACTAGAGTTATAGTGCTATAGAATAGTGTTTTTATTAAAGTATACCTTTATCTCTTAGAATGCCTTCTTTTCCTTAGGTTTTAGCAAAAATATTACTTCTTAAGCTTTCTTTTAATATATTAGTTTTAATAGACTATTAGCTAAGCTTTTCTTATAAAGCTTTTATAGTAAAGTAGTTTTTTATTTCTATAGTAAGTAAATTTATATATTAAACTATAGAATACTCTTCTATAAAAAGCTAGCTATACTAATAAAGGTCTTTAGATTTATAAGATCTACTAGAAACTTAAGTTTTTAAAAAGCTTTTAGCCTATTATTTATATTAGTAATTCTATTACTATTAACAATAAAACCTAATAGCTAAATAGCTAGGTAGCCTATAAATAACTTCTTTATAGCTATTATTAACTTATTTTTCTCTAGAATTAATAAAACTATATTAAGGTATATAAGGTAGTCTTTAGTAAAGTTAGAGAATACAATAATATTATTAATATAGATTTATATAAAATACTAATGCTTTTAAAATAATTAGTTTATATACTATTAAGTAAAAGCTAGTATATTCTTAAAGCCTATAAGCGCTATATTTAATGCTTTTAATCCTTATTTTAATATTACTACTATATAAGATTAATGCTTTTATTTTATAGAAAGCTAATAGAAAAACCCTAATATATTAAAGAGTAAAAATATCTTTTTACTATATATATCTACTATAATATTTAATTAATTTAGTAAAAGGTATATATTTAGTATTACTATACTATTAAGCAGCCTTATATTAACTATAACTTATTCTTTTCTTTCTATTAAAGTTTTAATCTATACTATAAAGGCTAAGTAGGCTATAGCTGCTAAGTTGTTTAAATATAATATCTTTCTACTTAAATACAGCTTATTATAAACCTTATCTAGTTTAGCTTTATCTTTAGCTCTTAGTAGATAGATTTAAATAGGTTTTAGCTACTTTTACTATCTATTTACTAGATTTACTCTTATATACTAGTCTTTAGGTATAGAAATAATACCTCTATTATAATAAATATTATATTTATTTATTAAGTTAATAAGTTTAGCTATAACATTTAGGTTTAAGTTTTCTACCTTAACCTTATATTTATTATAGATATATAGTATATTCTTAGAATAAGAGATTCTATATATAGAGATATTATTATTAACTTTCTTAGGGTTAAATCTACTACTATTACCTTCTTTCTATATCTTATAATCTTCTGTAGGTAATAGACTATTATTAGGTGTAATATCCTTAGAAAAATATATATATAAATTAAATAGGTTTATAATTATATAGTTAGCCTTAAGCCCTTTATTATACTAAAGATAAGTAATCTTCTAATTTTTTTAGATTATAATAAATTTATCTAAATAGTTATAGGCTACTATTTATTCTTAGTTAGTTATACTAAGCAATATATCTAAAATAAAGTTAAATTTTAAGTATATATAGTAGGCAGTAGCCTTTTTATTAGCTAGTACCTTCTTCTATTTAACTAGAATATACTTCTACGATTTTAGCGGAATTATTATAGCTTATATTACTGTTATATTCTAATATAGAATCTTTAAAATTAGCTAGAAAATACCTATTTCTATAACTATATTATAAATAGACCTAATAGTAGCCTTAAGGCAAATAAAATTAATTTTAACACTATAATTATAGAGAAAGGTTAAACCTAGAAGGAGCTTTAGCTTTAAGTTACTTATTACGTTAGCTATAACTATAAAATAGCTAGTTATAAGCACGCTATATATAGATCTAAAGATATAGAAGTTAAATGTAGCTGTCTTAGAGATATAAAAGGATAATTGCACTCTAGTAACTAGTTTTAGCTCTATTTTTGCCTATTTTATATTTTAACTAAACTAAGTTAACTATACTTTATTAACTAGCACTAAAGAGGTTTTAGTATCTAGGTAGATCTAATATAATAGTTCTTTATTATAGAATTAAATAGAAATCTTTAGGAATAAATTTAACTTTAGAATATTAGATTTAATAAGCTATAGCCTTATAACTACTTTAACTACTTACTCTATTTAGATTCTTTATAAATCCTTTTAGTTTACCTTTATTTAAACCTTTTTCTTTTACTTTTCTTTACTTTTAGTAAAATAGGTTTTAATAAAGTTAAATTCTAGGCTAGTTAGTAGTTCCTTAGTATTAACTATTTCTTCTTCTTCTATTAGCTAGTATTTATAGCTTTTAAGGTACTTTTTATAGTCTTTTTAGTTAGATTTATCTTTAAACGTTATTATATAGGTATATTCTTTATTATTCTATAGTAAGCTCTATTATTAAAAACGTTAAAGCTACTAAGAATACTGTAGCTCTAGCTAATAATTCTAGCTAGCCTCTAAATCCTAGTTCTATTAAGGCTAAAGTTACTACTCTTTTAGCAGCTAATTCCCTTAGTTTTATAGTAGATATTAAGTATAATTATTCTAGTAATTTTTATAGAATAGAGGTTAGAACTAAAATTAACTATTATTTCTATTCTAGTTAGCTTAGTTACCTTAAGCTACTTTATTGTTTTTAAAGTTCTTACTATTAAATTTACTTTAAGTATAGTAGGTATTAGTATCTTCCTTATAGTCTTTTAACTTTTATTGTTTTCTTAAATCCTTAAGGCATTCTTATAAATCCTTAACCTTATTATCTACTATAGTAATATATATAGATCTTAGGTCTTTTACTATTAGAATTAAGTATAGCTATTATAATTCTAGATATAGCTTATAATAAAGTCTTAAAAGAAGCTAAAGATTAGTAGTTTTACTATTTATATAGATATATTAAAATACTCTAGAGGTAAATTCCCTAAATAATTTTTCTTTAATTATATTTTACTCTATAAACTTAGCTAAATCTAGCTATATTATTATATTCTAGATCTATATACTAAATTCTTTATAGATAGTAGTGTAAATAGAGTTTAAACTACTAAAAATAGCTGTTTTTTTATAGTAATCTAGATGCTACTTATACTATATTAATATATTCCCTTTAAAGAGAGTCTAGAGCTTAATGTAAATAGCTTCTTAAGCATTAATTGCACTATAGCTATAGTAGTCTTTAACAGCTTAAATCTATAGCTCTATATTGTAGAAAATAGTGTGCTTTTCTTTATATAAAATTAGCTTATAGATATTTCTATTATTAAAGGGTTTAAAGTAACTAATATTAGTAATTTTCTATATAGAATCTATTTATTCCTTAGGGGTTTAGAACTATATATTGCTTTAGTTATTCTATTCTTAATGTAGATTTAGCCTCTTATTTACTAGATTTAGCTAGAGATTATTATTTCTAATATAGTATAGTGCTTATTAATTTATATACTAATATTTAAAGTTACTAAATACTTAATCTTAGTCTTTTTTAGTATTTTAGCTCTTTTTAGCCTTACTATTATAGTATTACTTTAATAGATTCTTTAGAAATTATAGTAGCTTCTATTTTTTTAGAAAAGTACTAAAGTGTTTAAAGTATCTCTATATTATATAGTTTCCTTTACCTAAAGGTTACTTTTAACCTTACTTCTAGTTCTAGTTATCTTTTAGAGGTAAGTAAGGATTAAAAGCCCTTTACCTATAATTCTTAAGCTAGAAGCTTTATTAAGTATAGTATTATTTATTATATTTATCCTAAGGCTTAAGTATAGTCTTTATCTTTTAGACTAAGTATTATTACTTTATCTAAAGAGCAGTAATTTTATTGTTTAATTCTCTCTATAATCTACTAATTTTATTAATTAATTCTTCTTTAATTCTACTAATTTACCTACTAATTTTTACAGAAAAACCTATAAGCTATTCTAGTAAAGAGTTCCTTTTTTTAAGTAAATTTACTGCTTTCTTTACTTTATACTTTAGCTTAAAGGTATAAAACCTTTAGTAAGCCTATAAAAGTAATAAGATTTTAGCTAGTTCTTTAATTAGTAAGTTCTTTTTAGCAGTTTAAGGTATATTTAATAGATTTAGGTCTTTAGTAAGTAGTATAAATCTAGATCTTTATACTTACTTTCCTTTAATATTCTAGGTAGAACTAGCACTAGCTTTATAGATAATATTTCTTAAGCTATTAAATCTAGATAATTAAGCTTTAGCTTTTTCTTTTAGCATTACTATTAATAAATCTATAAGGAGTTTAGTAGATTTAGCTTTATTAATAATTCTATTAACCTACCTTTATACCTACTATACTATAGAAGCATTAATAGTATTTTAGTAAAAAGGTAGTTCTATTAGCTTAGGTTAGTTATATAATTTAAGCTGTTTATTAATAAATTTATAGTAAGTAAGATAAAGTAGTAGGCTTCTTTTCTCTTAAGGTATAAAATCCCTTTTTTAAATCTAGAAATCTAGATTTTAGCAGTAAAATTTATAGAATTAGTGTATAGTTTTAAGTTCTTTATTAGTAAAAGGAATATAGTTCTTTCTACTAAGCTCCTTCTAAAGTTACTCTATCTTAAATATTATAATTTTAGCTTTTTAAGCTTAAGAAGGGTTAGTAACAATTAGAAGCAATTGCTACTACTTATTACAGTAGAATCTAATATAGGTTTATTAGAAGTAATAATAGGTTGTTAGATTTAATAGGTTATATAAAGATTTATAAGAGAAGTTGTAAGAGTTGCTGTAGGGAGCATTTAGTAATAGTATTCTAGTAAATAATAGTTAATTGTTCAATTTAACTACTTAAGTGTTGCTTCTAACTACTTATACATGATTGCGGTTACGTGCACTAGTGACCTGCAGGTCTGTATGATTATCCCGTAACAATAAGGAAGGTACTAATGCCTACTACGCTTAGAGTAAATCTAACAGTAAGGACTCTAAAAACAATAAGGCAGCCTAAGGTAACTAGGCTAACTAGAACAGGAGCAACATTTAATTTTAGTTTTAACCTCTATTCTGTAAAAATTACTAGAATAATTGTGCTTAATACCTACTGTAAAACTAAAGGAATTAGCTGCTAAGAGGGCAATAACCCCAGCCTTAGTAGAACTAGAATTTAGAGGCTAGCTAGGATTATTAGCTAGAGCTGCAGTATTCTTAGCAGCCCTAACGTTTTTAACGATAGAGCCTACTATAGAATAATAAGGAATATACCTATATAACAACGTTTAAAGATAAATCTAACTAAGAAGACTATAAGAAGTACCTTAAAAGCTATAGATACTAGCTAATAGAAGAAGGAGAAACAGTTAATGCTAAGGAACTACTAACTAGCCTAGAATCTAACTTTATTAAAACCTATTTTACTAAAAGTAAAGAAAAGTAAAAGAAGAAGGTTTAAATAGAGGTAAACTAAAAGGATTTATAGGGAATCTAGATAGAGTAAGTAGTTAAAGTAGTTATAAGGCTATAGCTCGTTAAATTTAGCATTCTAAAGTTAAATTTCTTTCTAAAGATTTCTATTTAATTCTATAATAAGGGACTATTACATTAAATCTACCTAGATACTAAAACCTCTTTAGTGCTAGTTAATAAAGTATAGTTAACTTAGTTTAGTTAAAATATAAAATAGGCAAAAATAGAGCTAAAACTAGTTACTAGAGTGCAATTGTTCTTCTATATCTCTAAGACAGCTACATTTAACTTCTATATCTCTAGATCTATATATAGTGTGCCTATAACTAGCTATTTTATAGTTACAGCTAATATAATAAGTAACCTAGAACTAAAGCTCCTTCTAGGTTTAACCTTTCTCTATAATTATAGTGTTAAAATTAATTTTATTTGCCCTAAAGCTACTATTAAGTTTGTTTATAATATAGTTATAGAAATAGGTATCTTCTAGCTAATTTTAAAGATTCTATATTAAAATGTAATAGCAGTATAAGCTGTAATAATTCCGCTAAAATCGTAGGAGTATATTCTAATTAAATAGAAGGAGGTATTAGCTAATAAAAAGGCTACTGCCTACTATATATACTTAAAATCTAACCTTATCCTAGATATATTACTTAGTATAACTAACTAGGAATAAATAGTAGCCTATAACTATTTAGATAAATTTATTATAATCTAGAAAAATTAAAAGGTTGCTTATCTTTAGTATAATAAAGAGCTTAAGGCTAACTATATAATTATAAACCTATTTAATTTATATATATATTTTTCTAAGAATATTGCACCTAATAATAGTTTATTACTTACAAAAGATTATAAGTTATAGAAAGAAGGTAATAGTAGTAGATTTAACTCTAAGAAAGTTAATAATAGTATCTCTATATATAGAATCTTTTGTCCTAAGGATATACTATATATCTACAATAAATATAAGGTTAAGGTAGAAAACTTAAACCTAAATGTTGCAATTAAGCTTATTAACTTAATAAATAAATATAATATTTATTATAATAGAGGTATTATTTCTATGCCTAAAGACTAGTATATAAGAGTAAATCTAGTAGATAGATAGCAGAAGCAGCTAAAACCTATCTAAATCTACCTACTAGGAGCTAAAGATAAAGCTAAATTAAATAAGGTTTACAATAAGCTATATTTAAGTAGAAAGATATTGTATTTAGACAACTTAGCAGCTATAGCCTACTTAGCCTTTATAGTGTAGATTAAAACCTTAATAGAAAGGAAAAAATAAGTTATAGTTAATATAAGGCTGCTTAATAGTGTAGTAATACTAAATATATACTCTTTACTAAATTAATTAAATATTATAGCAGATATATATAGTAAGAAGTTATTTTTACTCTTTAATGTAATAGAGTTTTTCTACTAGCTTTCTATAAAATAAAAGCACTAATCTTATATAGTAGTAATATTAAAATAAAGATTAAAAGCATTAAATATAGTGCTTATAGGCTTTAAGAATGTATTAGCTTTTGCTTAATAGTATATAGACTAATTATTTTAAAAGCATTAGTATTTTATATAAATCTATATTAATAACATTATTATATTCTTTAACTCTACTAAAGACTACCTTATATACCTTAATATAGTCTTATTAATTCTAGAGAAAAATAAGTTAATAATAGCTATAAAGAAGTTATTTATAAGCTACTTAGCTATTTAGCTGTTAGGTTTTATTATTAATAGCAATAGAATTATTAATATAAATAATAAGCTAAAAGCTTTTTAAAAACTTAAGTTTTTAGTAGATTTTATAAATCTAAAGACCTTTATTAATATAGCTAGCTTTTTATAGAAGAGTATTCTATAGTTTAATATATAAATTTACTTACTATAGGAATAAAAGACTACTTTACTGTAAAAGCTTTATAAGAAAGGCTTAGCTAATAGTTTACTAAAACTAATATACTAAAAGAAAGCCTAAGAAGTAATATTTTTACTAAAATCTAAGGAAGAGAAAGTATTTTAAGAGGTAAAGGTATACCTTAATAAAAACACTATTCTATAGCACTATAACTTTAGTAAGTATTTATTCTTTAAAGTTAATGCTTATAAGGAAGAATTTAGGCTCTTTATCTTCTAGCTTATAGGCAAATAGAATAGTTATAGTATACCTAATAAAGATATTAAAAATAATTAGCTTTAACTAATTCTTTTTCTCTTAAGATATACTTTTAACCTAAAGAAATACTATAGATTAACTAAGGCAGAGGTAGCTATAATTATATAGAGTGTCTAAAAGCTATAGAAAATAGTTTAATTTAACTGCTATACTATTAATATTATTATAAACTACTTATTAGCAAAAGGGATTATTAAATATACCTTACTTACTATAATAGATTTAGATAAAGCTAACCTAAAATTAGCTAAAATAGCTAATTATTTGTTGCAATTTAACCTAAGAGTCTTCTATATACTAGAAGTACTAAATTTAGTGCTAAATGCACTCTCTAGGTTATTAGTTATAGTTTTATACTAAAAGGAGGCTTATAATAGTAAATTTAATAAGCTTAATGTAAGTATATTTTTTGCTAAAGAATATAGCACTATAGTAGTATTAAATAAAAGTCTAAAAGAGGAAATTATTTAAGGCTATAGTTTTAATCTAAAGCTTAGTAGAATTATAGAAGATATTAAGGACTTTTATAAAAAGTAGAATTAGTAAAATTAATAAAGAAAACTAAGGATTCTACTGTATAAATAGACTCTATAAGATAATAGACTTTTATACTATTATAATAGAAAAGGCCTATTTTAACTATATATACCTATAAAGGTTATAGAATCTATTCTTAAAATAGTTTATAATAATTAAAACTATTTTAGCGCCTATAGAATAGTAGTAAAATTATAGGCAGTTTACTTTCTGTAAATATATAAGTAAATTTAAGCCTATATTACTTACTGCTATATCTATAAAGAAAACGTAATTAACTATAGTAAGCTACTAAAGGAATTAAGGTTGTTAGAGTTAGTTCTAACTTTTTTCTATATAATTTCGCTTAATTTTATTACTAATATACCTAAAGTTAGCTTAATAAATACTCTATAGCAAAAAGATAGATATAGCTTCTATAACTTACTATATTTAGTAAATTGCCTATTTAGTAAGTAAATAATTCTTATACTTAAGTATATAATATATATAGTAGAAATTTAGGTAGAACTACTCTTATAAATACTATATTTATTAAACTAAAGCCTTCCTAAGTAGATTATAAGTAACTAAGATCTAAAGTTTATTTCTAATATTTAGAGAAGTATATTTACCTAAATTAGAAGTAAATTGCTTATAGCTATAGCTTACTACCTATAGATAGATAGAATAGCTAAATAAAAGAATTAAATAGTTATTATTGCTGTTTAATACTATATAGTTATAAATTTAGATATACTATAGACTATAATACTTTTAGCACTATAGCACTAACTTAATAATATAGTAGTAGTTAGTATAGAGATTTCCCTTAACAAACTTATATATAGTTTCTAACTAGCTACTATTGTTAATTTAATCTAATTAAATAATATTTCTAGTAATAGAATAGATATAAGTAATATAGCTGTACTTTAGAAGCTATACTAATAAGAGGTAAAAATAGCTATTAGTATAGTAAATGCCTTAAGTAAGATTAAATATAACGCTTAGTATAAGCCTATTAATATTAAAGTAGAGAATATAGTCTACCTATAATTACACTAAGGATATATACTTCTAGGAAAGCTAAAAAAGAAATAGTCTCCTTAATAAGTAGAGCTATATAAGGTTCTTATAAAAGTAAGCTTATTATTATTTTACCTAGATTTCCTACTAGATTTATATATATACTTAGTAGTATTAGTAGCTTACCTTTAGAAGCTAAGATAAAGTAAAAACTCTTTTAACTAAAAAGAGTAACTACTACTACTAATTATAATAGAAGAGTTTAGTATAAAGAACTATTAAGAAATTAAGTAAATTTACACCTATTAAATCTAATGTTTCTATAGTAGGTTAAGTAAGCTACATTTAGAATTCCTTATATAATAGAAAGAGTTCTTTACTAAAGATAACTAATAGATTTCTAAAGATAAGCTTAAAGTTAATACTTTTAAAATTATAAATAAATATCTATAGAAGCACTTTATAAATTAGAAAGAAAAGTATTAGTATTATTAAAAGAGTAATATAGCTTACTAAAAAGCTCTAAATTAGCTAGTAGAAGCTTACTACTAACTCTTTTCTTTATAAGTCTTAATTTTCTTTATTATATAATAGATTATTTAAATCTCTTAGTATCTTTTTCTTTATTTCTTTATTTATTATTATTAGAACTATTAAAATTAACCTATATTATAGAATTATAGAAGGTTAAGAAGAAAATACCTATAAATCTATATACTATTGTTTTAACCTACTTTTTCTATAAATTTACCTTTACTTTTGTAAATTTTTATACTTTCTACTATATAACCTTTTTCTTATACCTTTATATATTATAAAGTCTTTATAAATTTATTAATACTATTATAGCTGCTACTCTTTCTATCCCTTTAGGCTATTATTTAGCTACTTTTAATAGTTAAATACTAAAATACTACACTAAGAGCAATAGACTATTTATAGAGTAAATTCCTATAGCCTATAGAACTAACTAGCCTCTATAGAGCTACTTCTAGCCCTTTTTATTCCTTCTATAGAAAATCTACTACTATTATTCTTTTCTTTTAGTAGTTTAAAATTATTAATTTTAGTAAACCTAAATAGCTTATTCTAAGAAGAGAATAATAATAGTAACTACACTTAAGCTATAATACTGCTACTATTTAAACCTAAAGAAGAATATATTGCTTCTAATATATATATTAATTATAATAATAGTTTTAACGTTAAGAGTAAAGGTTTTAAGTTTAAGGAGTAGAAATATAACTATAAAGGTAATATAGTAGCTATAGAGCTAAATAACATTAAAACTTATCTTATATTACTTAATTTCTGCTGCCTATATAGCACTTTTAGTAGGCCTAGAAGTACTAAAGGCACCTTAAAAGTTAATAAGTTTATCTTTAGCACTATTTCTATAGAAATTAAAGATAATATTAATATTACTAATATAAAGCCTATTACAGAAGACTATAGTTAGTATTGCTACACTAATAGAGCTAAAGAAAAGATATAGAATATAGAAAATACTATTTACACTTATATCTATAAATTTACTCTTAAAGGCAGTACAATAGATAAAACTAGCATTAAGGTCTTTAAAGATAATATATATTACTTACTCTAGTAGAATATAGTAATATATATCTTTAGGATTTATAATAACTGTAAAGTAAAGCACTAGAACTAGCAATATAAAGGTAAGAATACTAAGGCATCTATAGGTAACGCTAGAGTAGCTAGAAGAGGTAAGATATAGGCAAAAGCAGTAGCTACTGTATACTACAGTAGTAATATAGTAAAAAGAGGTAAAGAAACTATTACTATAGATTTATTTACTAGTTTACTATTATAGGTAGTGTTACTTACTATTTACTTCTTTAATAAATTTAGTAGAATTAATAGCACTATTATAGGTGCCTTAGCTAGTATTAGCTATATAAACTTACTCTTTATTCTATTAACTAAGGTACAATTCTAGAGCTAGTATAATAGTCTCCTTTAGAAGAAGTATAAATTTAATGCTAAAGAAATAATTAAAGCTTACCTTAAGGACACTCCTATAGGTAGCAACGCTATATAGAAGTAACTTAACCTTTATATTACTAAAATTAATAAGTTAAATAAAAAGATTAACTAGGTTAAAATAAAAGCTAAAGAAGGTCTATTTAATAAGTAGTTTAATAAATTATAAACTATTATTTATAGTATATATAACTAACTAAATAGTATAAGTTAATTTAATAAAGGTATTAATAATGTTATTAATAAAAATAAAACCTTACTAAAGGTTGCTAGCAATATTAATATACTATAGGCAGAAAGCAAATGTCTATAATATAAAATTAACTGCATTTATATAAACTTCTTAGAATGCTTAACTAACTAGCTTATTGCTATATAAAGCCTCTTTAGTAATAGATTTAGCACTATTTAATGTAAAAGAAGTGCTTAGTTTATACTAATTAACTTATCTTTAATATATTTCTTTTTATTAATTCTATAAAAGATACTTTCTACAGTAAAGCTAACGCTAACTAAGGTAAAAACGCTAACTAAGAGGCTAGCTATAAGTAAACTAGTAGAAATGCCTATTAAGCGTAAGACTAGCGCTTTCTAGGTAAAACTCTTCCTAAAGCTACTAGAAACGTCCTTTAGCTTTACTTTCTAGAGAGAACTAACAGCTTACTATAACTAACTAATAATTTACTGCTATTACTAATACTTAAGGATTAGAATAAGCTGTATATATATAGAGAAATATACTA
>JFHB01000339.1:0-19779 GCA_000729835.1 Atkinsonella hypoxylon
TTTTTTTTTTTTTTTTCTTCTCCTTTCTCTCTTTCCTCTTCTTGGCAGTGTGGGTGTGTCTCTGCGTGCGCAAGAGAGTGTTTTGTGTTCGGATTACTTGGTTCTGCGGCCTGCAATCTGCAGTGCGAATTCGTCTGCAAGAAAGAATCTAGTCTTCAGTCCTCCTCTCGTTTTACAATCTTCGACCCAATCAGTCTGCACACGCGTGTGTGTGCGCGCGCGCATGGTCATAGCAAAGAGCAAGGAACACCGCGGGGCGTGGCAGGCAGGCTTGGGACTCTGCAGCATTTGTCTTAGCTCTGCTGGCAGAACAGCTTGCTGCTGCCCAGATTAGTTACTCCGTTTCTTTCTGTTAAGTTAATCTCTCTCTAGAGCGCCTTGCTCATTTAGCCTCCGGGGGGAGAGGGGAGGGGGCGCCAGCTGGGATCCTGGACAGGAAGCTGAGAAACCTGGAACAAGGCCATGCATGCATGGAGCGAGTGAGGGGGGCTGAAGGTAATTACATTGACTTGACGTTTCTCTGGCGGCTGTAGGGCTTCAGGCATGTACCGAGTACAGCATTCGTCTGCCAGTCATTAGCTCTGCCACGGAGTAGAGGGCACTTGAAGATGATGCTACTACATTCTACATGAAAGTACCAATGCTCGACAGTTGCCAGGCGCCTAGGTACCTTGGGTAGGGATCCAGACACCCAGATACCTAGCAATCTAAGGTAGCTACCTCCTAAAGCATTGACCTGTTTATCCAGATACTCGCACTCTACACCCCCCCCCCCGGTTCTTCCGCCAAAGGCGCTGGAATAAGGTACAGACAGCATTGGAGCCTCATGTACCTAGGTACCTACCTGCTCGCAGAACCGCAGAGTGCAGGGCGTGCAGCACAGTACGGCAAGTGGGTGAAGGAAGCATGGTGCCGCACATACTTGGAGGGGTGCCCACGCCGTTGTGGTTATGGAATATGGAAAGGTGGGGCAACGGCTGCGGAAGGCACGATTGTCTCGCGAGCACGTTTCAGTTCGCGCACTGTAGAAATCACGTTCGCACGTCAGGGCTTCTACAGTGTATCAGTCAGGTGCGCGCACGCAGCCGTGCTATCCTCCCCCACGACCCACGGAGCCCGAGTGCCTTTTCTCCAACAGCCAGCGGGAGGACCCGGCAAGCAAGTGTGGCTACATACAGTACGGACTGGAGCACGGACGGCGTAGCTACGGAGTACAGTGGTGTGTTCTTCTCAACCTGGATTAGACCCTCGACATGCCTCGCATGCCTCGACATGGAATAAGCCCAAGCAGGCCTGACCCGGTCATCCAATTCCCGCCTCTCCTGACCCCAATCAGCCCACCCAGCCCGTCTTCGTTTTGGACGTTGCCGTGGCTGCCGCCTGTCTGCCGCCTGTCTGCCGCCTGTCTGCCGCCTGTCTGCCGCCTGTCCGTCCGTGACGTAGGTTCATCACGCAGGAGCTGAACAAGAACAGCCAAACATGCAGCAGTAAGTACTTTGCCGCGCAGTTTACTAGCCAAAGTACTTGACAGATTTTACACCCAACATTGATATAAAAACCGCCTATTATTAAACAAGGTCTTGATTAACGACAACCCTTTTAACTAGTTAGCAGCTTTATCAAGTAGTAAGTAGCAGTTAAAGCCTTTGATCAATGTACCCCGTAGCATCGTCATTAATCAAGAACTTTCATACAGAGTACATCAAGCGCTCTGTCTATCAATCGGAACCTCAAGTTGTCAAGCCTCCCCCCTCCCCCCCCCCTCCCGCAGCCCAAACGGAGCACACATGTCCTCCCCCTACCACACATGCAAGCAGGAAGGAGTACTACATCCTCCTGATCACAGTAGTAGTGGTATCCGTATAGTATTACTTTCTCCGGGCCAGGCACACTGCTGCCCTTGTTGAGATGAACACAGTATTTAGCACTTTGATGTCGTGGGCAGATGGTGGCAGGCCGCTTCAATTCGCAGTCACTGGGTCGTCTGTCACTACCCGTTCAAATGTTCACCCGCGTGGAGAGTATGTATTTATTATAGTCAAGTCAACTCCTCTTTTTCGAAATGCATGTGCTGTTTCACGATGTTTCTGACCGCCTCGTGCTTCGCCCCTCATTGGTTCTCCGTGAAACTAACACATTCCGTTCCCTTTCATCTTCAGCCACCAACTACTACCTTTCTTTGCCGTAGCCAGAGTATTGGCATCGACCCTAACCGAGGAGAGGGATTTTCTTTTTCTTTTTTCTTTTCTTTTTCTTTTTCTTTTTCTTTTTTTTCTTTTTTTTCAAAAAAAAAAAAAAGATAAGAAAGAAGGGGAATAATAATAACAGTTAACCCCCCATGCCAATGCTGTGTCACCTGGTACATCACCAATCGCTCACCCTTCCATCCGATTGTGAGTACAGAAAAGCTAAGCTAACTGATATTAGTCTTGCTACGATGACACCGTTGCCTGGCAGGAGCCGACGGCTTCCAGTATGGGCAAAATAAGCCACAACGTGCCTGAACGAATGTGCGCCATACGCCCAACAACATAACATAGTTCTTTATATCCTAAACATTGGCTTCTCAACTTTACAGCCGCTGTGGCCTCACAGTTACCATTGGGGTCCTGGGATGATGTCCACCGATATCTCCTGCGTGCTTGCTGTAATGTACATTGTTTACATCGTGGTAATCGATGAGGCTGGGGCTTGCGAGCTCTCCATCGTGGCATTTAGCTACACACCATACTTCCCCCATCGGACTACTCTGACAAAATGTGATTACTCAATTCTGGAGTGGCTTCTATAGAGCTGTTGTGTCTACTGTCAACTGCCAGCCGAAATAATTACAACAACAGCATCATGGTGGTCGTGATGGCGCACTTTGCGGAGCTAGTGCCGTAAACTGCATGCCACGCCATGCCATGTTGAATAGACTAATCTTTACCTTGCATGGGCACCTTTCTAGTCTATGAATGAATTAGTGCATGATTGACCTATCTTTCTCCTGTCTCAACTGAACCACTGAGTAACGTGTACTTGAATGCCAATGTCACGCTTGTCCCGACTAAGAAAAGTCACCGGCTCGCACACGTGAATTGTCGCCTGCTAATTGACCGGGCCTCTGTAACGGCTATACAGCTCATCTTCCGGCGAAGCTAATGCTTGTGCCTTTCTAACATGCCTATCAGATCTGATGCCGATTGCAACTGTTGTCAGACGCCGAGGACGAGAACGTCACAAGGCTTCTTGGTTGCCTCAAAAGCGCCTTGGATATATATTTTTCCTTCTTTACTCTCCCACTCCGGAAAAAAATTGGTATCAATGCCAGTTTCAACTGTCACTAGCCCATCGCTTTTCTCTCAAAGGTATTTCTTTACCAGACGCTGCACGGCTGCCGTTGGCTTCATTCTTATAAGCCCAATACTCGCCAAGTCGCTCCTCTGCGTAAGATGCATAGTCAAAATTAATATGTGAAATAGTCGCTTGAATCAAGGACCAAATACCCCAGAAGAAACCTGGAAGCCCCCTGAACATATCCACTTCCTCCATTAATCTCTGAGTTTCCTTGTCTCGATTCATTGTCTCACCCGCCAATTTGGCGTATGTGGCTACGTATTCACGAATAAACGCCAATCGCTGAGAGCGGGTTGGGATAGCCGCGTAGTCGCAGTCATACCCGACCCATTCAGCAAAGTGGTTGGCGATGTCAAAGGCTACTGGCGATGGTGTTCCGTATTCGTAGTCGATAAAGCTCACAGATGGTTCCGCATCAATCTCGTGATGAATGATAACGTTGGCGCAGAGGAGGTCGCAATGAGCAAATACGAGCTATTCGTGTGATGAAAACAATCGGTCAGCAAAAAGTGCCCATTTGCGATTCAGATGAAGTCCATTAATGCAGGAACAGGGTCAGAGTGTCTCGGGTAACGTACCCCGTTTTCTCCCAAGCCGGAACGCTGACCAAGGCGTTCTATCATTTCGTCCAGCTCTTGCTGGAGTAGCTTTCTTCTTTCGCGACGCGGCTCCGTGTCTGTAGGCAAGGCTAGAATCCATTTTTGCATCGTCGTCCAGACATTAGGTATCGGCTTGCCAGCCGCGGCTCTGGTGATGATGGCGCTGTCATTGGCGTCACTGCTGCTAGCGCTGTTCCGTCGGAGAGAAGAGTCGGGGATGCAAGGAACTGTTGCGTGCCATTGAGCCAATTTCCGTGCGATGGCTTTGAGGATCGGGGGCTCAGCCAGATCTTTGGGTTGAGCAACTGCGCCTGGGATGAAGCGGTACAACATGCCATTGGCAAAACGAGCTAGGAGCTGGGGAGCTAGGTTATATCTCATGAGGAGCTCGTGATTTGCTGCTTCACGCTCACGATCAATCAAGACGTCTGTGCCGTTACCATAGGCACGGAGGAGGACGGCATCTCGGTCCACGTCCGCTTTGCTGAGACCTGGACGACAATTTACGGCCTTAAGAAGGGTGTTGGTAATACCGTCAGTGAACCGGACGAAATCAATATAGGCCTCGTCCGCGGCCCAGTGAGGGAATAGCGTCAATATGAGTTTCATGGCCGACTTTTGAGAGTCACTGTTGTCGTAGCTGAGCGGGATGAAGCGAACATGGCCCTGTTCGCCGTGGGCGACTGCGACAGCTGGCGACATGATGACAAAGGGGGCCTGGGCCGCAAGAGGGCGCAAGAGGGCGCAAGAGGGCGCAAGAGGGCGCAAGAGGGCGATTGAGAGCAGAATACCCGGCTAGTCGATCGAAGCAAGGACAAGCCTACGACATCTAAAGCTACCAATGCCTCTGAATCGAGCAAGGGTGACGGGATGTCCCAGAGGTGGTGATCAGAGGCCGTCAAGGGTCGTCATGTGTTGAGGAGTACGATGCAGACGGATTGGCGAGATGTGCAAACAAATAATACCAGACTGCAAGCACCACTTCACAGCGGCGGTTAGCAGTTGATGGCAGAGAATGCGATGCAAAGATAGGATTGTTGCGAAGGGTCGGAGGCAAGGGGGAAGAAATGAGGTTAGAATCGCTCACACGAGCAGTTGCCCTTCGTAGGGGCAGTCGGCAAAAAGCAGGACTGGGAAATCAGTTAAAGGGACAAGGCGGAGTCGAAGTTCTGAGGGGCCAGTTGACAAAGCACGGGTTGTGGCTGTGTGCTGTGTGCTGTGTGCTGTGTGCTGTGGATGGACCACACTGCCGACTGGGCCCCGCTGCACCCGCTGTACTTCAGTGCGGGCATGGCGCGGGTTTCGCGTGGAACTGCCAGAACTGCCCTGGAAACAGCGCCGGCATTTCTAGATTGGGGAACAGGGACGAGTGAGCGTCGTCAAGTCTTTGCCTTTCTTTACCTTTGACCTTTACATTTCCCCTCTTGCCCCAAGCCTGTGCGAGTGACGAATAATTAGATACTCGCTCGGGCCGGTGTTCGGATTCTCGCTCACATGACGACCTGTAGAGCCCGCCTTGCTGATTGCATTTCTGTACACAAAGCTACTCATTGTTCCCTCTTCAACTTCGCTATTCATCTGTGAGTCTCGCATGCGCAACAGATTGTGGGTTGCATCCTCGTGGCACGTGAGGCACACACTTTCTACGACACTGGTTCTAGGCTCTCGCAAAACGATCGACAAGCGCCATCACCGAAACGGCGTCGCATGCTCAGAGGCAAATGGCATCCGGATTATCACATTCGAGAACAGGAACGCCATCGCCCAGTCACGCGCGCTAGAATATTTGTCTCCCCAGCTCGCGAGGCCAAATCATGGAGTAGGACTGGGGTCGATTCTTAAAGTCATCCTGCGTGCAAGCTTGCGCTGTCGTTTCAACATGTAGCACCACATCTCTCCCCTTCAAAATATTGTTTTAAAGTATCATTGATGTTTCAGTCCCTTTCTGGCCTGGCCCTGCAGACATTGAGATTCGTCCATGTATGTGCTGCTATCACGTGTTCTGTGCTACCCAAGGCATGGGTCGGGGTCGGGTGTCGTAACAGCAGCCGCAACAGCTTACTAGGTAACTACCTGTTTTCTCACATCTCAACACTCGACGACATTGCCTACAGGCTTACACAATTCTGGCACATCACCGCAATGCAACACCGAGACTACGGAGGAAGGTGGTATTGACAGTCTATCCCGACCTTATATGTCTCCTCCCTCTAAATAGGAAGGTGGTCTTATCGTGTTGGTCGATTTTGGCAGCCATTGACGGCTACGAGTCATTGTGGCTGCTTCAGCGCCGAATGACGGAGGAGCATGTCTGCCTCTAAGTTTTAACCAGTCAGAATATGGTCGAAGAAAAAGAAATCGCCATGGATCTAGATCTACTTATAGCTTGATCTGTAGTAGATGAAAAAAAGATGATTTAATAGCTTTGAATTAACTATTGTTAAATTATATAACGTCGTTCTGTCACGATATAGAATAGTCAAAAATAAGTGTGTTGTGATGATGAGCGTGACGGTGTTGATGTTACTTTCTGCAGTACGGAGTTACTATCCGAAATGGGGTGTGCGTGCCTTAGGCCACACCACATGACCTAAACCACCACGCAATTCTGGCACGCAACGAATTTACCATTCTTAGCCTATAAGATTTATAACTAGCTGCAGCTTAGCTTAAGCTTAAGTGTAATCTTTGACATCTACGATGTTCCATGATTCTCATACTTTCTTCGGCATAAACCCCGTCACCTGACGGGTCTCAAGGAATCCTGTCGATGAATGCGCACTCGCACCCCCGGCAACAAGTGAAGCACGCTTGACGCCATCATGCCATCCATCACCAGCGAGAAATTCCTAGCCGTCGCGCTCGTCATCAATCGATCGCGGGACGGGCCGGCCTTCGTCTTCCACTACCCGCCCAACGTGCAGCCCGTCACAAGCCAGCCCGGGCATCCCGCAGAGGCAAGCGGCGCAGATGAGGACATCCTCCTCGAGCGGCTCGGCCAGCCCGGCAGCCGTGACGCGGACGGCAGCGCAAGCAAGTACCACCTCTACGACGACCACCTCATGACGGAGTCGGGCGCCCAGGTGGTGCCGTGGGAGCACGTCGCGGGCTTCCCGACGCGCGATCTGGCGAGCATCCTCACGCCCGCGCGGCCGTATCACAAGAAGCTCTTCCAGCTGTCGCTGGACCCCATGCACTGCATCTCGTACCCGATTCACGTCCCGGAGTACGGCAAATGGAAGCGGAACCGGAAATCCAGCAAGGCGCGCAGATCGGCCCGGCTTCCTGACGACCATGCTCCGCATGAGACGGAGCCGCCTGCGCCGGTCCCGTCTGAGCCCGTCAGGGACAAGGACGATGCGGATGAGGAGAAGCGCAGCTCGATGACCATGTTCAACCTGGTCTTCTTTCTCAATCCTAGGAAGAGCGAGGACAAGGAGCTCGTTGACGCGCTGTATCACAACGTGGTCAAGAAGGTGAACAAGGCGTACAAGTACAGCCAGAAACATTGCGAATTTGTCTGGAAGGAATCGAAGCGCATCTTGCTCACCAAGGATAGAGCTCGAGAAGAGCGTAAGTTTTTATTAGTATATCTGAGCTCTAGAACCGGCCCTGTCTATCATGTCATGTCACCCCATCACCTAACCCCTGACAGCAGGAAAAAGCATGAGCACCTTATGGACAGAGCTCCTCCAGAATTCCTCACTAGCAGCATCCGTCCACGACATCTACGAAGCCGTGTCCCGCAACAACCTCGCCACGCTCCATCTCGACACGCCAGCCGGGGTCCTGACGCCATCCGTGCAGATACCCGCGCCCTTCTTCGTCTCCGACATCCCAAGCGAGCACGATCGCAGCCACCACGGCCTATGGCTCACAACCGCCAACTCCTTCCTAAGCCACGAGCAGCTCGACGACCCGGAGTTCCTGGACAAAAACTTTGCCCTCCTCCTCCTGGAAGACGAGAAGAAGGTGATTGGGGAGCTCCAGGCCGATCGGGATCCCACCACCGTCCCCATGATCGAGTTCGCGAGGCTCGCCAAGCCCACCATGTCCTTTTACCAAGTGTGGCAGAGCAACATCCTCACGTCCAGCCAGGTGCGCAAGTACGCCCAACACTTCATCTTCTGGCGCCGGGCGATTGCCGTGCCTCCCCTGCACGCCCGGGACGTCTACATCATCTCCCCCAACTGCGACCTCTCCCGCCTGGCCCAGGACACGGTCGAATGGCAACGCGCCTTTCCCCTCGCACCACCCTTGCCCAACTTCCTCTCCGAGCTGTCCTACGCGCCTCGTCCCTTCAAGGTCTTCTGTCCTAGCAAGCCCCATCGACCGCTGTACCTCCGCATGCTGGCCTGGCTCCTCCGCGGCGGCTGGGTCACCCAGCTCTGCACATTCGCCTACGTCGTCGTCTGGCCCGAGATCCTCTACGAGGTAGCCTACGAGATAGAAGCAGAGGAGCTAGCCGCCGCGGCTGAAGAATCACGCAGCAAGCACAACGGCTCCCCCTTCTCACCCGGAACATCGCCCACCGGCCGTACCCCGGCGCAAGACGCAACGACATCATCGCAGCCAACCCCCTCGACGGCTCCCCACCAACCGCAACCGCCCGACCCCTCCTCAGAGCCGTACCTCCCCGGCGCAGGAGACGAACCCAGTCCCAGGACCACCATTCCCCCACGACCCCAACAACCCCAGCCCTCCACCGCAGAACGCGCCGCCGAAATGGCCCGTCTGGAGCGCATCGCCCTCAAAGCCTCCCACGAAGCAGCCGACAAGGCCACCGCCCACGCCCGCAAAGTCGTCCCCATAGCGACCTCCCACCCATCCATCAATGACGCCCCCCATCTCGCCGGCCTAACGCCGCACATCATCCTCGACGCCAAGAAAGCAACGGGAAAGGAATCACGGTACCTATCCGCTATTGCACACAGGCTCAAAGACGATAAAGTACGAGGCGCGTGGCACTTCATGTGTAAGTACTTTGATGGACGGAACGCCCTCGAGAGAATTGCCTTGCAGGAGGAGATGAAGCGTAAGGAGGCTTGGACTCTTTTGACGGCCATGAGTGAGTACCTGCTTTGTACGAGGCATTGGTGACATTCGCTGTCTCATATTACGACTAGTCTTTCACTGTTTTGCATGTTCAATGGCCCGGCGAGAGATTACATGAGGCTGGTAACATAGTTGTGTGACCGTGCAGCTAAGCATGGGAGTAGAACATATACTTTTGCGTGCGAAGCATTATAAAATGGGTAGCCAGTGTATTACAAACAAAGCAGATATAGCTGTAGCTAATGACCATGAACCTGCACGTCCAAGCCAACCACTCAGCTCATATAAAGAATATAATAACAAGACCGCCCTGTAGCAGGATATCACAGTCGAAGTCCTAAATCTTGAGAAAAATAAAATAAAATAAAATAAAAACCGGTCAACGTGTTGAAGGAGTCTTCAAGCCTTCAAAGGCAGGTGGGGAAAAAAATAATTAGGCAGGCCCTGATCAGAAGAGCCTGCTGAGGTATCGAAAACAGCAAAACAGGTATATCTGATAGGTTCGCGCGTAAAGCAGAAACAACAAAAATTGCCGAGTAAAACAAAACCTCAACAAATAGGCAACCACTGTGTACGGTTCAGTAGTAAGGTAAGAGAAAGATAGAGTTGAAGCAGGTTGGAGAGGAGATGAAGAGAATTTAGGAGAAAGAAGCAAGTTATGGTGTAGTAAGTCCATCTCCACTGTATAACGTAAATCAAGGGTACCCCTGTATCTAGTGTTTCTGTCCCAATCTCAAGAACAATCGTAATGCAAGTCCGATCAAGAAGGTTCGACCATCAACCGTGTTGCGTGTATATAGATGCAATGCATATGACCCTCAACGCCTTAGACAAGGACGGGCCCGTTGAAGAAGAGTCCATCCCTTGAAGTGTCAAAACCCATACGCTTCAGCCATTTCATTGTATAACCCCTGATGACCAGATGCAAGGGCTACGAAGCGTGAATCAGAATATTGCTTCATGACGAAAACAAACGCCGATATATGCAAGCTGCCGTAGTGACGTTATGACACCTAGTTTAGGTCCATGTCATATTCATTCTCCTCCTTAAAGTTAATGGAAGCATGGCCGCTGCCATCATCATCAGGGTCGTTCCAGAATTGGGCAGTATCGTTTATATCTCCTGAGATACTAGCGCTGTTACCGTTCTCGTCGGGTGTGATGCCAATGGCGTCCAGATTGGCGGCTAGACTATTCACAGGATCACCACGATAGTCTGTATGGTTGGGTACGCGAAGACCTGATCCAGCAGTCCGTGAATAGGAGAAGGTACCAGAGTCGCACCGTGAAATGGCTTCCATAAGCTCGGTCTGCATGCGTCGTTCGTCATCCGTCAGCTCAAAGGGGAAATGACCCCCGAGCTCGGCAATGGTATTCATCAGTTCTTCTTGCTGTTGAAGTTTGAGGTGCAGCATCCACATCAGATCGCGAGTCCAGCTCACAGCACCATTGAGGATATCACCCTTGTTGGGGCCTTTGTCCTTATCTTCGATGGGAAGACCTGTGGTGATATTACCAGCACTGCCGCCAGCGGCACGGCGGGCACCAGGTCCAGCAAGGCCGGATGTAGCCTGAGAAGCATTGGACATGCCAGTAAGGGTGGGAGAAAGAGGTGTCCCATTTTGTATCAATTTGCGGATCTTCTCGTCCTCCAGACGATGGCCAGGAACCAACTTGCTCAGATCTTGAATTCGCTCGTTGATGTTGTCACGACGACGGCGTTCCACCAGGTTATGCGACTCACGACGTCGCTTGCGCTTCATTTCCTGTGAAGAAACAGCCCCAGGTGCCGCGCCCAGCTTGGCGGGCATGGAGGTACCACCCTTCAGCATCACTTCATTGATTGGCACCATGCCCTGCTGCATGGGCGAGGAGAAGCCCGAGTTGTAAGACGCTGGGATGCTGCCGCCTGGGGTGCTTACCCACTGTCCAGAAGGAGACTTCTCATGGCTGCCCGATGGTCGCATGGCTTGCGGGCCGAATCCGGGCGATTCCTGGGAGCCAATGGGGATGCCGTGAATGCTATTGGTCTTGGGCGTCATTGGGCTGCGATTATTGGAGGCTTTACGCTGCATCTGCTGGGACATGTGTGCCCTGACTTTGAGGTAGTTGGGGTCACTACCATCGGCACCCATGTCGCCTCCAGCCAACGGAGAGCCCGAGTAAGACATGGGAGAATGCAGCGAGCCGCCGAGGGAGTGATTATTCTGCATTGGACGAAATTGAGCGGTGAAGCCTGCGGCATATGGACTTTGAATGGGATCGCCATCGGGAGTCTGGGAGAAACCGTTCATCTGAGAGGGATCGATTTGCAGTCCTGAGCCTCGGTGTGACTGGAAAGCACCTTGGTCGAAGCCCATGTTCATGCCAAAGTCCTGGCCTTGGCCGTGAAGGCCTGACGGGCCTTCGGGTGGTGAGGCAAGGCCGTCTAGTAGTTCATCATCACCAAAGACGGCGTTGCCATTAGAATATCCGTTGGGGGCACTGCTGGATGAGTTGAAGTTGTTTGCATTGGAATAGGAAGGGGAATATCCACTACTCATGGCGAGGTCATTGGGGTCGATGTTACCGCCGTTAGGGGCAGTAGCGAATTGGCTAAATCCGTGTTGGGCCATTGTGTATAAGTTGAGCTTCTGGAGCTCTGATGATTTTAGGGATGCCAGTTTTGCGGTGAGTGGAGGAGTTGACGACACCGTCACGATATAGCTCGCAAAGGCCGGGTGCGACTTGGCAATGCGGTCGCTAATGGCGCAAGGAAATCGGTGTGGATTGTCCGGGGTGATTGATAGGCAATGCTTTAGATACCAGAATAGTTCACTATTGAAGAGGAAAATACATGTCAGTAATGTCGGCGAATGAGAAAGCCGTGGCAGAAAGCTGTGATGGTGCGAAAGGCTCCTGGAGAAAGAAGAGCACATGGAGGTTGGTACTGTCAACAACCAAGAACGTCACTTCCTCTCCGGAGGTGACGGAAAGAATGATTCGCAATATGGAGGGAGGGGCGATGTCCCTGTTCAGAGCTTATCGATGACTGAACAGGTAGCGCATTGCAAGCACGGACACTGTCAACTCACATGTACGGTTAGATGAGCGCTGTTGGCGGCTGTTGGCGAAAAGTGGCAGCATATGCTATTCTCAAGCCATCTAAATCAAGGACGATGTCGCAATGAGTCGGGGTGAGGCTGGTGTTGACGAGGATGGTAGCCGCTGAGGGCACAGATCCAAAGGTGTTGATACAAGAGGGGAATGCGACGTCGGCAGACTGACTGACTTGTCGCCAGGTGTTTACGCAGGGAATGCTGCTTGGCTTGGTGGATGTGGATGGGCCACAAAGGCAGGGCGGTAGACGAAGGAGGACTGATAAAGGTGACGCCTTGATTTTGCGTGGACCGTGGGACAAGGGTCCAGGGTCCCTAGGCGGTGACGGGCAGTTACTAACACGCGGTTACTAGGTATGTAGATGTAGCTTATTAGGTTGAAGTGGTTGAGTTAGGTAGGTAGATAAGATACCAGAGTCCGTAATAGTCCTAGGTGCAAGGAGGCGTGCGTGCGTGCTCGACGGTGCCAAGGTGGGCGAACGACCAGGCAGAAGATGGTGGGGTTGAGAAACGTCGTTTCCACTGCACTACGGGCTGGGGCTGTCGTTAGTTAGTTGAGAATCAGACATTTGTTTGCGGTGAGGCCAAGAAACGGCGAGCAACAAAGAAACGCGCGCTACCGAGGCAGGGAGGGCTGCAGCAGCGGTGCTAGTGGTAGCGCGGAGGAGGACACTGAGTGGTATTGAATCTCAAGTGCTCCCAGCCCTCATGCTAACCTGACCTGCTGGGGAAGGTGCCTCCAGCCCACTGTAGCCCACTGTAGCCCCCAGCCCGAGCCCGTCTGTCGTTGCAGTCTGCATCCCAGCGGGAAGCGGCAGGGCTGGCGGATCTAGCGGCCACCAGGCCAGGCTGACCGACTCAAGGAGCACGAAAGGTCCGCAGAGCTCTCAGAGGTGGCGAGCAGAGGTCATCGGAATATTTGCGCATGGGCAGGGCTGGCTTACCGGGAGTAATACGCGGCAACGACGTTTAGAACGCGGATGTGCCGAGGTGACACAAGGAAACAATGGGAGAAGAAAGAAGAGGCAGGAGATACGGCAGCTGTATATGGAGGTAGAAAAGCCCGTCTCACAATTAGTCTGACAGGGCTGCGCGGGAAGGGGAAGGTGGGAGATGGGAGATGGCGGCGATCCGCAGTGCTTGTGTTCGCAGTGCTTGTGCTTCTGTGTGCAGAGGTAGGTGACAGCTGAGCAGGTCACTCTAGAATGCCAGTTGACTACTCCGTAATGTCAGGTCAGTTGACGTGCCATAATGTCCGTTGAGCGCTGTGGATGGCAGGACTGGCTGGCTGGCTGGCTGGTTGGGATTTGCAATAAAAATGCATGTGGTGACATAATTCGACAGATTGACAGAGGGAAGAGAGAGAGCTGGGGGTTTGAGAGGGGGGAAGGGAAAAGGGGGCAGGGAGGCAATGAGGACGAACAGGAAGATGCTATTGGCTGCTAGTAAGTGTCTTACCTCAGGCTCGGTCGGGTTTTCGCAGGCCTGTCCACAACGTCCACAACGCTAGTTAATGCGTCTCGTCTCGAGTGACCGTAGGTGGGTATTTGTAAGCAGCGTTGGCTATTTATTATTATCGTCGTCCGTGAACGAAGGACTCGGGCTGCTGTATCAGAGAGCTGATGCGGCTTGAGCTGTGCGGTCAACTGGATGAATAAATAAATGGTTTGCTTTCTTTTTGTAGCTGTGTAGAAGTCTTGAGGTGGCATTAAAACAAAGGCGAGGTAGAGGGTAGAGAGTATCGTTGTTGCTTGCTTGCTTGCTTTCGTTCGTTCGTTCGTTCGTTCGTTCGTTCGTTCGTTCGTTCGTCTCTATTCTTCTAAGGAAGTCATAGGTTGGTTGACTGCACTTTGAGTCCTGTTTCAAACAGAAAATCGATGCTGCTTCCAACAATAGCGATGGTCGAGGTCTCGGAGTATAGTATTAATTATACTCCTGGTCTGATACGCACGTACGGCGAACTCGCTACTTGCTTCAGTGGTGGCGGGTGTCCAGAGTACTAAGAGCTGCAAAACAGGCAGGTGTAAGTGAGTGCTTTCCTCCAGTCAAGTCAGGGTGGGGATTGGGATGGCGAACTCGTCCAGCCACAACGAAAGGGTGACAAGCGATGTGCAGTGCATCTGGCACACATCCGTGTAATTCGTTACACACAGATGCGGGCTTGCCTTCCCGCTCCTTGTGTCTGTCGTCATCCGCGGAAGATGGACCAACCAGACGGAAATGTGACGATGTATGTCAACAGAGAGAACGAAAGACCCTGCGCTCGCTCTTTTTTTATTTTCGAATCGAACTCGCTGAAGAGCTGAGGCGATGATCGACTCTGGTCGTTCGACGCAAAGGCTTCGGGTCGCTCCAAGATAAAATCTGTTCAGCAGACCAGCAAGATTGGCTCCTACCGCGCTTGCGCAAGTAATATTGATGCGCCAATTTTATCTCGAGTCTATACTTCCTGCTCCAGACAAAGCGATGGTATAGAGATGTGACTATTTTCTGAGTAAGCAATACCCGCCGTGGCTTTCTGTGTCTTCAAGCTTTGGTGGCCAAAACAAGGAGAGCAAGATGAGAGGGAAGACCACAAATCGATTTATGTCGCGGGAGTTGGCTCATCTTATAGTTAGTCCAAACCCCTTGTAGAAGATCATGGGAAATTTATTTCCGACTCGATAAGCTCATCTCAGCTTCCCCAATACATTGCCTGCACCCATCCATCCTGAATCCAGAATCACCATCAACCACTAAACATCAACCACACTCCCATATCACCACCCCTTCTTGATACACTTTTCAAGATGGACTAAAAATCCAGCCCTCTGTAAACTTTATGTATGGCTGAGTGGGCACACGGTACGGTACGAGGTTCGTCCCGCCAGTTCGTCGTCTGACTCGTCGTCGGCCACCCACTTGGTGCGTGTGTGTGGTGCACCGTGCTTCCAAGGCTGGACACTTGGACGCTTGGATACCACAGTGTTGACGTTATTCCGCAACCATGGCATTGTAAATGGCCCCATTTTCCTGTCTCGGACGTGCTCTCGTTGCGCGCCGCAGACGCTTTTCGGCCACACTCTTTATACACAGCGAACCACACAAGAAGAGGGAGGTGCGCTCCCTAGGGGTTCAGCGTGACTCCCATTTGAGACACTAAGCCACAATCTTTGTATGGGCCTAGTCATCGAGTTGATCATGGAATCTGCATTCCGCTGTCTGTCGGTCATGAGTTGCAAGTATAGCGTTGGGACCAATCTTTCCGGCCCTGACCACGCGGTCATCATGTAAGGCACCGTTCCAAAAGAAAGAAAGGAAGGAAGGAAGAGAGGGGAAAAAAGGTCAGTCTCTCCTTCGAGCCTCTCCTTCGACTTCCATGATTTAATGGCATTTTATTCTGTATATTATCCTTCGTGACCGGAATCCTGCTTCTCCTGTTCTGCGTACCCGTCGTTGACCTCGTCAGCGATTATGGCTAGACGCGACATGATACATGCCAGGAGGATGCCTCTTGGCTGTGGCTCAAGCTATAGACAAGGGTAATAAATCGCATACACAACTACGTCTACAGATGTACAGATGCATGCATGGGTTCCGTAGGTTTACGGATATTTCCCGTATGTTGCATCAGAAGGGTGGGGAGGGGGAGGGAGTGGAAGAAGTCGGAGTAACAATGGCCACAAGACTGCTCGAGCATATGCGACCTGCTCCTCTTAATGCTTGCCTCAGTTCTTGATGGTCTTGCTGAGTCTGTATCGAACTCTGCACGCCCTCGCCCTCATCCTTGTCCTGCTATTGCGACATCACGCCAGATGCTGCCCCCAGCTTCCCGTCCGACATGACATTTCAGCATGATGCATGTAGGTCCTCTTGGCGTGCATCTGCCGCCACCCATGCTCCATGTTCAAGTCCCGTATGGCCAGAGCATCCCATCTATGGCTGTTCATCGATGGAAACCAGACCGAACTGGGCTTAGAGCGGGCAGACAAGGATGACGGGCCATCTTGCATCCCACATTGATTTATGCCGGTGATACATACATATCTCATAGACAAACCTAGGCTAGCTGCTGGCCTAGAGGGATGGGAAACGCAGAAGGCTGCGCTTGCTTGTTGTGTCGCAGCGGTTCATTGGCTGCGCAAGGCATGCAAAGCACGGCAGCTTCACGGCAGCTTCACGAGTACCAACCAGGCTGGCGGGCACCAGAGCCGTTAGCAGACAGGCATGCCTCAGGAGCTATGTGGGTGACAAAATTGCACCAGGCACGCACGCAACCTTATGTATTATCATTGATCGATGGGAGCCATTTGTAATTTGTCATCACCTTGAGTGCCGCGCTGCGGGGTTCCAGTAAATCTCAGGTCCAGCCTATGTGTGCATTGGTCCAGAGTGGAGCCAAAAAGGGTGTATTTTTGGCAGGCGGTGAAGCGTTTTTGCATATGCAGAATGCACAGTGTATTAGTGCGAATCAACATTTTTATATTTAGTGGTATATGCACTAATATCTAGTGGTATAGTGCACTAATATCTAGGCTATAGTGCTATAGAAATGCGCGCTCTATAGACTCTAGATCTCTTGCTTAGAAATTAATACTGTGTGATTAGCATATGCCATGCGCTGGAGCTGGAGTGGCGGGCGCCGCCTCGGGCCTCTCACCTTATTCGTCTGGCAGTCGTGCTGCAAGGCTGCGTCCCAAGGCCACCACTAAGGCTTGTGAGTGCAACAGCAGCCAGTTAGGACGCCGCCATGGCTCCCACAAGCCACCCGCAAGCCACTCACCGTAGCACTCGACCCCCGGCCTGCCAATCATGTGTCCTGCCATTGCACGTATCGATAGCCATCCCACACCCCCTACATCTACCGTACAGAGGTGCTCTGCTCTAATACCGGTCGGTCGGACGACTTGTCTTCTCCTACTCGCCCCAAACGACGACAGCGACAACGACATGCGAACTCCAGAACTCCCGACTGTCACTTAGCCCGCGGGAAGCCAGACCTGGAATCTCGCAGATCTCGACCGGCTTTTCCTCATACTGCACCGCCCGTCACGGATCGGTTTTTGTCCGTCCTGCCCTGCCAGATTCCCATCTTGCATACATTGTTTCGAGGCAACCTCTCACAACCTTCAACCTGCCTCTTGTTTTCTTTCCTGTTTATTCTTTTTCCTAATCCTGTTTGGGCCCCCATTTCTGATCGATAAGCACGGTCTTGCCTCGTTACTCTGCGCATCTTGTCGGCCGAAATTTGTCTAGGTTGACAACTGCTTCGAGGGCCTTGATCTGCGGTGTGGCCAATCCAAGTAACTTGGTACGCTCCCTGTTGCTCCCTCTTCGTTCATTGTTGCTGCCTTTCGAGCACATGCACACACCCCGGCGCTCCAACACACCCTTTTCCGGACGAAACTTCGCAAGGCAACCTCCTACCACTACTTCCAATGTTTCAGTAGAGATTTACAACTGACCATGGCTTGCCGTCGCAGCGCCGCGGCGAACTCGCACACAGACTTTGAGTCTGTCTCTTGGCTTAGTGCTGATATCGACACACAACCCGATTGTGTCCGGTTTTCTGCCCTGCTTGTCGCAAATCTCGTTGACGATCTTCGGACTTAGCTCTTACGTCCAAGCGTATTGCCGACTCTGCGCGGTTATTCGCCACCTACAGCCCGTAACTTTACATTACGGAGCGCCTTGCCGCGTACATTTGATTTTTTCTGATAATACTCGTAGCGCTTACCGCATAGTCGCTCACCATGGCCTCGGCTTCCTTTCGTGACTCTATAGGCTCGCTAGGTTGGAGTAGGAGGCAAGATGAACCGGTTAGCACAGCTCCGGAGACGGGTTTACTGGCATCCATCAGAAACCTCAACCCATTCCAGGACCGGAGCTATGTACGACTTCCTACTTCAGAAACAGGACCTGGTGCTCCTTTACCAGCTTCAAGTCGGCGAGAGGAAGAGGAAGGCTGGTTTGTCCGTAAGTTAAAATCACACATTGCAAATAACACGGTTCCGTCATTCTCCCATTCTTGACGTCGTTGGCCACCTGTTTGGGGGGAGGGGAGAGTTGCGGCACCCCTGCAGCGGGACATGCGCGTTTGCAATCACCCACCCATTAATATACAAAGATCTACATGTCATGTAGATTTTGCGTCTACTTGGACGCTAGGCTAACTTATTTTGCAGTTAGCCGATGGGATAGGTTGTTAATCTTCGGAGCCTGCAATTTGGCGGCCCTAGCGTGCTTTGTCATTTGCTTCACATTATTTCCCGCATTAGCCACAAGGCCTCGCAAGTTTGTCATTTTGTAAGTGATTCTTGTCTTGTGCTATTTTGCCTTTATCATCACCCTCCGTTAACCCGTTGACTGTGCCTCTGCTGGTTCATCAGTCCACACATACTCCCTGTATCCCATTGTGTGCATCTTGGGATTCAACTCTGGGACAACTCGCACGCACGCACTGTCACGCTCACATATACACACGTGCACACACACATCCACCTCCTCTTACACATGCCCTCTGTTGCAAGGCGACAAACTCTAAGAAGCGAATTCTGACACAGCTGATGCCTCTCTGCTTTGTTCTTCTGCCGGAGGTGGTAGACCTTGCCCTCAACAGCTCACCTGATCACCACATTCTGCCTCAGCGAATGCATTACAAAGCCCTTGAAATCGTTGAGGTCTCTCTGCTAACCTTATATTCACCCTTTCTGGAAACTGCAGGTGGACTGTCGGGTCTATTCTTTTTCTGGCCTCCTTTGCGGCGGTCATGGGTCCTCTAAATTATGTGTATCACCTCCTGTCTGCGCCAAGGCTGCCATTCACAGCGGCCTACTTTGGCTCCATCATATTGACATTAGTCTTTGCACTCAAGGTACGTCGCAGTGACCAACAATGTTGCACCGTCGAAATTTGGGCCTGTCGAGGAAAACAAGCAAAACAGTTCAGCCATCTAACATGTTTCTAGCTTCATAGCACCATTCTGACTCTCTTCTCTTCCATCGTGCAACTGGCATGCCTCGTCTGGTATCTGATCAGCTATTTCCCTATGGGAGCTACGGGTCTTCGGCTGGCAGCCTCATTTGGCGCCAGACAAGCAGCGTCGTGGATGTAATTACTCCAGAAACGCAAAGGGATGGCTGTGTACTCAGAAAGTACCTCGCGATCAGATGTGTTCAAAGTGCAGTCGTACTCAAAAGAATGAAGTCAACACTAGAAAATGAGCACACAAAGCGCCATCATCCCATCATGATGAGATTCTGCAGCCCAGCTTGTATAATAGCATGTACCTACAAGAGAGACAATAAGAATGAAGGACATGAACATTGTACGAAGCAGCCCACAGCAAGCACAACTACTAGGTACTCAGCCCATTCAAGCCATACCTGAGCCACGCATGTACTATTTATTTATTATGCATTCTCCCTTGCATGCACTCCGCCCTTGTATGCAGCCCTCACATCTTCCCACACCCAAGAGAGGGCTTCAAAGACTACGTCAGGCCAACGGCAGCCTATCATCTGACCTCTTTTGGGAAAGTCTGCGTGACAAGCCACAGGGACTCGCGTGAGCGCCAGCTTCGGCACTAGCGCCAAGTCGCGTGCGGATTACCTCGCTATGACGACTTTTTGTACAGTTAGTGTGTAAATTTTTTTTTTAATCTTTTATCTTTTCTTTTCTTTTCTTTTTCCAAGGCGGGAATAACCAGC
>JFHB01000340.1:0-19702 GCA_000729835.1 Atkinsonella hypoxylon
CTTTTATATTATATAAGCTTATAATATTAAAAGAGGTAATAATAAAGCTATACCTTAAAAATATCTAAACGTTAATTTACTTTTATA
The DNA here is from genome assembly GCA_000729835.1 of Atkinsonella hypoxylon. NCBI lineage: Eukaryota > Fungi > Ascomycota > Sordariomycetes > Hypocreales > Clavicipitaceae > Atkinsonella > Atkinsonella hypoxylon. Next base: position 88 of record JFHB01000340.1, read on the forward strand.
TTACACTAAAGTCTTTATATATATAATTAATCCTTAAAATGCCTTTTATATATATAGCTAAAGTTACCTTTAAGTATAGTAATAAAGAAGGTAAGCTTCTCTTAAAGTGCTATTTTAGTAATATTATATTAGTCTTAAGAGTTACTAAAAGTATTAAATAGAAGACTGTAATAAATAAAGCAATAGCTACTAACGTTAATCTAATCTTAATTAATAAGTTATTTAAGGATTTAGTTTATAATTAAATAGTTAAAAAGGGTCTTAAAGCTAAGTTAAATAGTAATAAAGAGCTAGTGCTAATAATAAAGAATAAAGGTATAGCTATTACTAACCTTATAATAAAGGGAATAGCTAATTAGTATAGAAGCTAACTTAAAGAGGCTATAAAGAAGATTTAGCCCTTAAGGTAATTATAACTAATTAATTTAAAGGTAAATATATTATATAAGCAAAAAGCTAATAAGATTCTACTAAAAGACAATATTCTCTTAAATAAATCTATACTTAATAGAGACCTTAAGTAGAAATAGAAGAAGTAAAAAGAGGTAAAAGTATACTTAAATAAATTAGAAAAATACACTAAATATATTATAGAAAGATTTAGTAAAAAGCCCTAAGGATTCTAAATAATAAAAGAGCGTTTAAATTAAATAGTTAAATAAGTATAAGAATATTTAATAGAAAAAGAAGTTAATGTTTTTAAGGAAATTCTTTATAACTAAAAGGCAGCACTAATATAGAACTTATTAGAGTATAGAAAGATTAATTCTTTAGTTATACTACCTTAAGTTATCTATACTATTACTTATAGAGCTTAGAAAGTAAAGTTAATACTAATACCTATTAGCCTATAAGGGAGACTAGTTAATTTATTAAAAAAGAAGCTTTAGTATAAATTATTAAAAGAAAGCTATAGATCTTATAGAAACCCTTACTTTTTAGTAATAAAGAAGGATAAAGGGATATAGCTAGTGCTGTTTATAATAGCCTACAATAAGATTATAATATAGAATGCCTATATTCTAGAAGAAGTAAAGGCTTTTAGTAAAGAATTTAGAATATATAAGATACTTTTAGTTATTAATTTGCTGTTAAGCTATAACTAGGTGCTATTTATAGAGAAAAGTAAAAACTTAATAACAATTTTAATAGTAATAGAGCTTCTATAACTTTATATACTTCCTTAAGAAGTAACTAACTCTATTACTTAATTTATTTAAATAGTAAAGAGAATTCTTTTTAACCTAATTCCTTACACTTATAAGCCTTTCTTAAATAATATTATAGTAAAAGGCTTTACTACTACTTATAATAAAGAGAAAGTATTGCTTAATATATAAAGATATATTATAGAATATTTAATTAATATTAATAAAGTCCTTATTAATATTAAGCTAGCTAGTTATACTATATTTACTGTAAAATTAAAGCTATACTAAAAGACTATAGAGATTATTAAATTTATATATAGTACTAATAGAAGAAGACCTTTAAAAGTAAAGGTAATAAAGATTCTAGAGTAAATAGAGTATAAGAATATTTTTAAGGTTAGATTCTTTCTTAAGCTTATAGACTATTATTATATTTAAGTATAGTATTACTCTATAAAAGCTAAGCCTCTTATAATCTTACTTAAGAAGAGTGCTAAGTAAACTTAAGAACTAAACTAGAAGAACGCTATAGAGGTCCTTAAGTATATAATAATAACTACACTAGTTCTTATAATAATTAATCTTAGCTTAAGCGCTAAAGAAATTATATTAATAGTTAATATAAGCTTAAAAGAATAAAGAGTAGTTTTAATATAAATTATTAATAAATAATAATACTCTATATAATATAAAAGTAAATATTAAAGCAATTTAGAAATTAAGTATAATAGAATAAAGTAGAAATATAGAGCTATTATTTATATATTAAGAAGGCTATAAATTTATCTCTATAGAGTTCTCTTTACTCTAAAGATTAATTCTTAGGTACTTATATATTAGCTTAATAGCGCTATTAATAATATTTTAAGTGCGCTTATTATATAATAGATTAGTTATATTATACTGTTTAATTTTACAGCTAGATATATTTTAGGAGAAAAGAACAAAATAGCTAATACTTTATTATATAAAGAAAGTAGGCCTTTTAATGCATTAAATTAAGTAGCTAAAGGGGATATTAAAGATTTTATTAACCTATAGCTTAACGTTAATAAAATCTAGCTGTACAATAGAGTATACTATACTTCTAGAACTTAATAAATTATAGATTTCCTTTTAATATTATAAAGACTATTTAATCTAAATAAAAGTAAGTATAAGTAACTTTATATAAATGCTAAGCAATACTTCTTAGATAAAGGCCTATTGTAAAAGAGGCTAACTAGTATAATAAAGGGTTCTACTTTAGTTATTAAAGACTTAATGCAATAGAAGAAGATTATTAAGGCTTTATATAAGTAGATAGGTTATAAAGGTATAGAAGTTATATTTTAAGTAGCTAGAATTAAGTACTTTTAGAAAGAGCTCTAAAATATAGTTTAAGTAATAATTTTTTATTATAAAATATACTAAAAGTTTGCTTCTTAAAGGCCTAAAGAACTATTAATACTAATAGCTTTAAGCAACTTAATAAGTAAAATATATATTAATACCTAATATATACTACTTAATTATAGTTTTAAGTACCTTTTAGAAGTAAAATATAACCTTACTAAATAGGTAGAAGTATACTCTATATAGTATACTAATATTATAGCTATTTAGAAGTTCTTAATAAAACTAATTATATAATTTAAAGTCTTTTAATTTCTAGTTTTTAATAAAAAGCTAGAAATATATAGAAATCTTAAAAAAGTAGTTAAAGCTATTAAAATTAAAGGGATTAAGATATTAATATACAATTTAAAAGCTAATTTACCTATTAAAGCTAGTTATTAAACGCTTATATTTACCCTTTTAAAGATAGAAGGTTCTAATAAAAAGTAGTTTAAATTGCTAAATAAAGCACTAATAGTAGACTATATAGCTATATAAGTATTATATAGTAAATCTACTTTCTACCTAATTTATAGTTAAAAGCTTATTCTTCCTTTAGAAGTTAAATTTTCTACTTAAAGGTTAATTAATTAGTTAGAAGTTATAATAATATAGAATCTCTTTAAAGTAAAAGTTAAGATACTAGAATAAAAGGAAGTAGATATTTAAAAGGCTTATATAAAAGTCTTTATATTTAAGTAATACTTAGCTAATTAAATAAATTAGAACTAAAAGGCATTATTATAAAAGAAGAAAGATTAATTAGTTCTAGAAGATCTAGTTCTTATATATAATATATAAAGGGTTATAAATATATTAATAAAGAAGAAGTTAGTAATATAATAGAATAGTTCTTTTAAAGTATATAGCTAAGTAAAAGTTATTAACGCTTACTATTTAGAGACTCTAAATAGTATAGTGCTTAATAAAACTATTTCTAGGGATTATATTAAGAAGTTTAGGCTTAATCTAAAGAAATAGTAGACTTTTACTGCTAATAAATAGCTCTATACTCTATAATATACTACCTAGTATAGTAAAGACACTAGTAACTTTAAGTAAAATACTAATAAATTACAACTTACTAATGCTTAATATAATATATTAGATTAAATAGTTTCTAAGGACTATATATTATAGCTATACTAAAAAGAGGATTTTAAGAATAATAACGCTAAAGTAAACCTTTTACTATAATATTATTAAAAGTATATAATAGAAGTTTATCTACTAATAATACCTAAAGAAAAGTATAGAAGCTATAAAGAGATTAATAATATTATTTAATCTTAGTAATTTACCTATAACTTTACTAAGATATATAACTTATTATAGCTTTTATAAAAGCTAATACTATAGTCTCTATATCTTTAGCTTTAAAGAGAAAAGAGGTTAAGTTTATTTATTTATATATTTAAGACTAACTAAGATTTAATAATAGTATATTAAGATTATTTAAAGATTTAAAGCTAATTAGAATTAAGACTATAAATCTAGATTAAATAGAATATATAAAAAGTTTTTAAAAACCACTAAAAATAAGTATAATTCTATTCTATTTTAACTAAAGAGGCTGCTTAGCTTTTACTCTTTTTTTATTTTTTTTTTCTTTAACTTAAGCAATTTACACTTAATCTTTTAGCGAAATTTTAGTAGTTCTAATGTTTAAAGGAAAAAGTAAGGAATATTAACTACTATAAAGAGAGAAAGATCCTTATAAAGGACCTCTTAAAGCCTTAAAAAGATAAATAGTTAATTTACTTAGTCTTTACCCTAGAATATTATAAAAGAAGTATTATAGTAAATTTAACTATAGTTACTATAACCTTTTGTAAATTACTACTTATAGCTTACAGTAGTAAAGCTACTCTAGATGTAATTACTGTATAAGCTACTACAAACATCCTTAAGAGAGATATAGCTATAAAATAGAAAGTAGATATATTCCCTAAATAAGGTAACTATTTAAAGATATATATTAGTGCAATAGAAGCAAAATACACTATTTTCTTTACTAAAGAATAAGATTAAAAGGGCTTTATAGCGCTCTTAATAATTAGTAAGTATATAATAGAAATATCTATAAGAATAAGCTATTTTAGTTAAAATAAAGATAAAGTTCTTAACGTTTAATTCTAGTGTAACTTTATATAAAAGAGAGCTTTCTTTTATAGTACTATTAATAAACTAAGCCTTAAGATTTTAATTATAAAAGAATTTAATAGCTCTTAAAGGTATATTAAGTATAAAACTCTATTAAAAAGTAACTTTAGTGTATATTAAGTATTTACTAATACTAATATTATTACCTCTATAGACTTAAAGCTTAAAGGTAAATTTATACTAAAGAGGTAAGGTTTATTAGTATAATAAAAGGATAAAAGTATAATTAAAAGCTTTTTTATAAAAGACTTACTATATTAATAAGTATTATTAAAGAAAAGATATTTATTTAACTATTTTAAGAGAGAGTAACTTAATAAAAGAGAGTAGTAAAAGGGATTCTTTTACTAATAATATTCTATATATTTATAAAATCCTTATAGTTTTAAGGAAGCTTTTTAGCTATAATTAAATAATTAAAGGTACTAATAAAGATAATAAAAAAGAGGCTATATAGAAAGGTAGTTATAAGAAAAAAGAAGAAAGATAAATATAATTAGTTAAAGAGAATATTATAAATTACTTAATAAGTTTATAGCTATTAAAGTTTTAGTATATATTTACTGTTAACCTTTACTAAATTATAATAATTATAGATAGCTATTAACTAAGGATTTATTAAAATAATACTAGCTATAATATAGCCTATATTTCTACTCTCTTTTTCTCTTTATTCCTTTATTCTTATAATATTTTTATTATAAGTATTTACTTAAGCTCTTTTTTACCTTTAATTTTTTAAAAGCTATTTAATCTTTACTACTAAAATAGAAAATAAATACTAAGAACCTATTTTTAAGACTAGCTTTAGAGTTATATATAAGGGATAAATATATTACTTTAGAACGTTAAGGAACCTATTAATATACTACATTATAGTGTAAGTTTATAAGCTAGTTAGTAATTTCTTTTGTATAGAAAAGTAAGATTAAGTAGATTTACCTTTTAAGAAGCTCTATAAGCGCTAGCTATCTCTTTTTTAGTAATGTTTTAAGTAGCTTTCTTTTAGCCTACTACTTTATTAAAATTATAATTTAGATAACTTTAAGCTTATAGAGTTAATATAGCTTAGCTAGAGTTTAGTAATTTAGTTTAATTATCTTAATAATATTTATAGCTTTCTAATAAAGTTCTTTAAGCAAAAGACTTATTGTAAATAGTTAAATTAATTCTAGCTTACTACTATAGTAAGAATTATTACTTATAGAATTAAGTGTACAGTAGTTATCTTTAAGAAGTCTTTTATAATTAATATAGAAAAGATAAACTAAAGTAAGATTATAAGACTTATAAGTTAAAAGGTATATAGAATTAAAGATAGATTTTAACTTATTTCCTGCTATTATAATATAAGCTATAACTCTTCTACTTTATATAATAAAATAAGTAAATAAAGACTTATTACTAGCTTTCTTTTCTTTAATAACTACTAAACTTATTTTATCTTTAATTACTTAAAGGAATACTATTATTACTTTAATATAGAACCTAAAGGTAGAATTAAAAGGTTTAAAGCTATAGTTTATAGTTAAGTATAAACTTTATAGCTTCTTTAGTATTTATACCTATTTTAGGCAATTTTAGTACTATATTATAAGCAGAAGAGCAACTAGAAATGTAGATATACCTATTTATTCTTCTTAATATAAATGCTTTATTGTTTAGTTAAGTATCTTCTAATTAATCTTATTAGTAACAGCTTATATAATATACCTTACACTTAATATAGTAACTATAGAATTACTTAAACGTTAAGGAATAAATTTAAACTGCACCTTTACAACTAAGTTATAACTAATAACTCTATTAATTAGTTTTATAACTACTGTAAAGATACTAATAGAGTAATAATAGTTCTATATATAATAGTAGTAAATAAGCTTAGTTTTATAAATAAATATATAGTTATTAAAAAAGCTAAGGCTATAGGCTTTAACCTTAGCTACCTCTAGGAAAATACTATAAAGCGTTTTATCTTAAGATATTACTTATAGATAACTAATAGTAGAATTCCTATTTTAAAGAAGCTTAATGCCTAGAAATTTACCTTAAGTAATTATAATTAAGTAATTAAATAGTTAATAGAGGTTAATAGATAAATACTTATATAACTTTAGGAGAATTAGTTTATTGCTGCTATTTAGTTTAATAGTAATTCTATTATCTATAATAGAACTATTAAAGCAGTAATAATAGTAAAGAAACAGTATTTATATTTTCTAATGTAGATAAGTAAGCCTAGTTAAGCTTTTATATATTATAAGCTACTCTCTTTTATATAAAAGAAGTCTTTAATTATAACGTTTAAGGTGCTACTACAGCCTATAACTAATTTATAAAGCTCTTTATTATTACTACTGCTAAATAATTTAGAGGTTTCTGCTAAAATTTCTAGTATACTATAGAATTTTATATAAAAAGATTAAATAGAATCTTATAGTAAGAACTAGCTTCTATAATAATTATAGAACTTAAAGTATTAGCTGCTGTCTTTACATTTTATAGAACTATTAGCGTAAAAGTAGAAATCTAGGTAAAGAGATAAAGAGATTATAAGAATAGTAAAATAAGCGCTTAGAGCTAGGGAATACTACACTATAAAGGATTAAATAGAAGTATTAGCTTAAAGATATATTACTAAACAGCTTATAATAGCCTATAATTCTATTACTAATATAAACCTTAGTGTTATACTACTAGCTCTCTTCTATTCTAGCGCTTAGCAAGAGATAATTAAGGCTAATAAAAGACACTAATTAATTATATCTAAAGCAACTAAATAAAGTGTAAATTGCTAAGAAAGAGTTACTTATTGTAAAGGAAAGCGCTTAGCTATAAGGACGCTATTACTAGTAAGAGAGACGCTACTATATATACTAAAGACGCTAAAGCTATTATAAGAGATAAAGGGATTAAGACTTTAGGATTAAGGGAATTAGCTAAAGAGTTAAGTTACTTATAAGTCTTACTTTATAAGCTTATTTATAACTAGAGAGGTATTATGTTGCAGTAGGGTTACCCCCTTACGCTCTTATATTAGCTTTATAAGGGATACTATATATAGATTTTTCTCTATAAGATTGTATATTGCCTAAACATCTAAATAGTTTAAGTAAGTAAGCAAGCGCAAAATTAGCTTCTACTAACTCTTTTTAGCCTTTACTCTTTTAATTAATTAATATCTTTTAGCCTACTTTAATTTACAACACTTAACACTTAAGAGATATTACTTTACTGCTAGTAATACTTTCTCTAACTCTTTAGTATATTTAGCTCCTTTTGCGTATATATATCTTCTAAGCTGTAATTAATATTTTATTTCTGCCTTTTCTAACTATTTAATCTTCTTGCCTGCTATCGCTTAATAGCATACACTAACAAATATCTCGCTCTCTACCAATCCTCTTCGATCTTAACGTGCGCTATATTGCCACTTGTTTTAGTGTAGGCTGCATGGTCATTTAGGGGTTTGGTTTTAAGACGACAAAACATCTATAGGTAATCTCTCAATAGGGTCTCCCTCTAAGGTAGTAGATCCTGTTACTTCTAAAAGAGCTTCTAAAGTCTCTTTTAAAGCCCCTAAACCTTCTAGTTCCTCTAATAGTGCTACTTTTCTGCCTGCTTTTAATAAAGGCACTATAAAAGAGTTGAATAAGAAGGTCCACTTAATTCTAGAGGCTGCTAAGCTAAAAGGCCCTGAAAATTTTAAACAGTAGAAGCAAGCTTTAACTATTCAATTTAGGGCCCTAGGATTCCCTTAATTTATTAATAATTCTAGTATAGCTAGTACGTTAGTAGATTTAGAGCAAGCTATTATCCTTATAATTATAAGAGATAGTTGCCAATCTAGACCTTAAGCTGCTATAAGCTGGCATAAGTCCCCTATAGATGCCTATAACGTTCTAGTTAGGCAGTATTTATAGAGTGCTAAAATATAACGTAGTACGCTATATGCTAGTTATTACAACTTATCGTTTTCGAACTATAAGGGATCTTTAGAGGCCTTTAATGCTGAATTTAATAATTTACTAGCTAGATTACAGCTCTATAGTGTAGCTATTAATTCTATTAACTAGGTAAATTATTATATTAATGCTTTAAAGAAGACCTTCCCTAGCTAGGCTAAAAGGCAACGATATTCTATTAGAGCTGCTAGAGCACAAGGTCTATCTATAAAAATGCTGAATTTACAGTTCCTTATAGCTAATTTATTAGAAGAACAAAGAGATAAAAGCTCCTCTATATCTAAAGCTCTTAGTTATAAGGCTTTTAATAGTTCTAATAATAATAAGGCTAATTAAGGAAAGAATCCTTCCAATTAGAAGAAGAATTCTAACGATTCTAATTCTAATGATTCTAATGCCTCTAAAGATATAGATAAAGCCTCTAAGAATAAGAAGAAGTAGAAGAGCTAAAGAAGAAGTAACAAAAACTCTAGGAATAAGGATAGAGAAGCTGCTTTTGCTATAGGTTGCTATAACCTATCTACTAGCAACCAGGATACTATAGATTCCGATAGTGAATCTAGCAGTTCTAGTAGTAATAATTCTTACGATTTAGATACAGAATCCACTACTAGTGATACTAGTACTACTAGTAATAATACCCCTTCTTTTAACTATTCCAATAGAATAATTAAAAACTCCTTACTATACAATATAGGTTCTACCTGTTATATAGTTAACAATAAGGCATTTTTTAGGACTTTTAAGCCTATAAAAAAGGGTAAAACTGCGCCTATTGCTACTAGAGGAGGTCCTATTTATCCTAAAGGACAGGGAACTACTGTATTCTAGGTACTAGTTAGTATAAATCCAGCTAAATATAGGCCTTTAGCTCTAAAGGATGCTCTATATTGCCTAGGTTTAGATACCAACCTAATTAGTAGTTTAAAGCACTATTTAATAGGGGGCACTCTCCTTAGAAATTAGCTATTTTTAGCTAATAGAAGCTGCTGTAAGCTTCTAAATCCCAAAAAGTATAGTTTCTTTTTACAGCTTAAGGGGCAAGAGACCCCTAGAGTGTGTAAAAACCACGCTAATCTCTCTTATATAGGATTTCTAGCTAGCAATAGTTATAATAGCGTTTATAATGCTAGTTATTCTATAGAGGTTTAAATCCCTTAACAGCCTAGTTTTAATCCTAAGGAATATAGCTGAATTAAGGAATTATCTAATTTTAAAGAAGAAGATAATACTAATAACAATGCTATAGAGCTATTAGCCCTAGTTCCTAAACAGGCTCCTAGTTAGATTCCTTCTAATAACAGGGATTTAGAAGGTCTAAATCCTAAGTTACTGGATATTAGAGGAAATAGCTGTCTAGATCCCTTAAACAAGGCCTATAGTTCTTAAGAGATCTAGTAAGATAGGGAGCAACAGGAAGCTAGCTCTAATAATAATTCTAGTAGTATAAATCCTACTGCTTCTTCTTCCTATAAGAAGCTCCTAGAATTAGCTGCTACTTAGCACGTTAGATTAGGGTATATAGGACTCTCTTTACTAAAGAAGACTGCTTCTATTACTAAAGGTATTCCTAATTTTACAAAAATTAAGGAAAAGGATTTTAACTGCCTAGGTTGCAACTAAGCTAAAGCTGTTAGAAGACCTAGCAAGCATACTATTCCTAACCCCCCTAGATGTTTAGATATTATAGAGGGAGATACCGTTAAAATAGAGCCTATACTGCACAATAAGAGGCCTCTAGTTCTTTTTCTAATTAATAGAAAATTACAGTATAAGTAGTCTTTTAATCTAGCTAATAAATAGAGTTCTACTCTCTATAGCTGTATTAAAGGCTTCTTTAAGGAATTAAAAAACTAGTATAACTGCTACCCTAAACACCTTTATTTTAATAGTAGTATAGAAATTAATACTAGGTTGCAAGCTTAGCTATCTTCTAAGGGTATTTGCTTTAGTACCTCTTACCCCTATATTTATAAACAGAATAGGCTAATAGAGAGAGCTATAAGGGTACTTCTAGACCGTTTACGTGCTACTCTACAGTAGTTACAATTACCTCTATATCTATAGTCTTACATCCTTCCTGCTATAGTGGATTTAATTAATACTACTACGAATAGTACTAAACTACTAAGTCCTAAACAGCTATATCTAGCTAATTTAGAGCCTTCTAAGACCTATAAGCCTAATTTTACTAAAATAAGGGCTATAGGCTCCTATTGCGAAGTTCTAATTCCTTTAGAACAACGATCTAGGTTGCAGAAGCTAGCTAAAAGAACTATTCCTAGTAGACTTTTAGCTACGCTAGGTTCTAATGTATATCTAATATATATCCCCTCTAAACGAGCTGTTATAAAGACTAGCTTCGTTAAAATTATAGAAGGAATAGGTTCTATTTTACAGGGCATCCCTAAGGTTCCTATTAGTTCTATAGTGGATAATCCTTTAGAGGGAGAAATTAATAACCAGCAGTTAGTAGATAATTATACTCCTAAGTATCCTTATCCTAGTTATCTAGATGTGCTGAATTATCCACTAGAACCTATAGAAAATTAAGCTCTTCTACTAAGCAACTCTATAGAAGCTGTAGAGGCCCCTAAAGCCCCTATATCTATAGAAGCCCCTTAGGCTAATATAGAACCTATAGAAGCTAAAGCTAATGCTAATGCTATAGATTTAGATAGAAATATATTTTCCTTAATTAAGGATCTATGCTTTAAGGCTAGAACTAAAGCAGCTATTACTTCTAATAGTAAGGATAAACTCCCTAATACGTAGAAGCAAGCCCTAAAAAGCTCTGCTAAGCAGCATTAAATAGAAGCTACCTATAGCGAATTTAAGCAGCTATTAGCTGCTAGAACCTTTAAATTTATAGGGAAAGACTAAGTACCTAAGGGCCAAAGAGTTCTAAAGAATAAGCTTATTTATAGGCTTAAAAAGGATAAAGAAAATAATCCTATTAAATATAAGGCCTGCCTTATTGCTAAGGGATTTATGCAAATAGAAGGTTAAGACTATCTAGAGACCTTTGCTGCAACTAGTATTCCTTCTAGCTAGTGTATATTATTAGCTCTTGCAGCTTTTAATAACTAGGAAGTTAAGTAAATCGATTTTATAGGAGCGTTTTTAAATAGCAAGCTAAAAGAAGCTATTTATATAGAAATCCTAGATAGATTCGTTGAATTTGCAGAAGCAACGCTATCAGTAGCTAAGCTACTAAAAAGCTGTAATTACAAGCCCTCTAAAGAGCAAGTAATTAAGCTAGAAAAATCTCTCTATAGTCTAAAGTAAAGTCCTAGAGAATAGCAGCAAATTCTAACAGAATTACTTTAAAAGCATAGATTTAAACCTCTTATATTAGACCTAGCAGTCTTTTATAACCCAGCTACATCTACATATATTGCTACTTATGTAGATAACTGTCTTCTAATTGGTCTAAATCTAAGCTATATTAATAAGCTAAAGAAGCTATTATATAAAGCTTATCTAATAGAAGATAGAGGACCAGCAGAATTCTTTCTAGGTGTACAAATTACCTATAATAGGTCTAAAAGGTCTATTAAAATCCACTAATCTTAATGTATCCTTAAAGCCCTAGAAAGATTCAAAATGCTAGATGCTAAGCTAGCTTCTATCCCTATACAGCTAGGGATTCTAAAGCAACTAGTTATAAAACCCCTCTTAAAATCCAATTATAAGCTTTATTAGAGCATAATAGGTACTATAATGTACCTTATGTTGCTAACTAGAGCTAATATTGCTTTTTCCGTTCAGTAGCTATCAACCTTCCTAGCTAAGCCCTATATAAAGCACCTAAACGCCTCTAAGCACCTCCTAAGGTACTTAAGTGGTACTAGAAGCTTTGCTATTATTTATAAGCGATCTAGTCCACACCCTTTAGCAGGGTCTTCCTCTTAAAAGTCTTCTAAAGCTTCTAATAGTTCTATTAGTTGTAAAGAAGTACTTAAGACCCTTCTTAGTTATTGCAATAGCGATTTTGCTGGTGATAAAGTCTCTTCTAAATCAACCTATACTTATCTATATAAGCTAGCTAGTGGACCTATTAGCTGGAAATTAAAGAAAGCTAGTACTATTGCTCTTTCTACATTAAAAGCAGAATCTAATGCATTATCTAAAGCTATAAGGGAATTAGAGTAGCTCTACAGCCTTTTTAAGGAGATAAAGCTGCCTTTAACCTCTTCTATCTCTATTAGGTGTAATAATTAAGGCGCTATAGTTACTGCTTACAACCTAACGTTATATAGTAGGACTAAGCATACCCTTTTGAAGTTTAACTACATTAGGGAAAAGATTTATAAAGGTATAGCTAAGGTTAGTTATATTAATACAAATTAGATGCTAGTAGATAGTCTAACTAAGCCTCTTACTATTTAAAAGCATTAATAATTTATTAAGTTACTAGAGCTTTCTAGCTAGCTTATAAAAGCAATAAAAACACTCGAAAAATCGAAAAGCAACGAAAAACAGTTAAAAATCGAAAACAATAAAAACAATTAACAACAACTAGTTATATTTAACTATAACTACCCTAGAATTGCTGGAATTAGTTATATTATTTAGTTCTGTTATTAGTACTGTATTTTCGTTAGTTAATTCTAACTTAGATATCCTTTAAAGGAGCTAAGTTGCTTATAGAACTAGTTACTTCTTACATTTCTAGAGGGAGTGTTAAAAATAAGCTACCCTATATAGCCTATTTTTATGCCTACTAGTTGCTCTATTATATAACCCTTATTAGGTCTTATTACGTTAATTTTTGGTAGAGATATCGCTGTTACTAGATGCAAAACATCTAGAATCAACTAAGGTAAAGTTGCCTAACCTATAGTTAACTTTAACAGCGATTTTCTCTATAACTAGCAATAGTAGAAATTCAAGAAGTATACTATTTAAAAGCTAAGAATTAAGGCTATCTAATAGTATAATTGTTAAATAGAGTTGCTTATAAGAGTTGCTTATTATTAGTGGAATTTGTTAAATTATGTACATAAGCGTCTTATTTGTATAGCTATAAGTCGATTTTTTTGTTTTTATATAGTAAATCTTTTTACGGAAATTATAAAGTAGCTTATAAGCCCCTTTTAGTAACTATAGCCTACTAATATAGTTAGTAGGTCTATAAGGGACTGGAAAGATTCGAGATTCTACCCTTACCAAGTTCGTTACAGCGCTCTTAATATAAAGATACTACTATTACAGTTATCTATTGCCTCTACGTGATCTATACTATACACTACAGCTTGATTTAGACCGCTGCTGCTTCCACTACGTGATAATTGCTAGGAGCAATTACAGGTGCTAAATCTAAGAGACCACTACCCTCTTAGATATCTAGTCCTGTAATCCCTATTATTTTCAATAAGTATCACTAGTAGTAGATTTGGTATCTGAATCGTTAGAATTACTACTACTAGAACTGCTAGAATCATTAGATTCTATAGTATTCTGGTTGCTAGTAGCTAGGTTATAACAACCTATAGCAAAAGCAGCTTCTCCCTCTTTGTTCCTATTGTTCTTTTTGCTACTTTTACGGTCTTTCTACTTCTTCTTATTCTTAGAGGCTTTATCTTTAGAGGCATTAGAATCGTTAGAATTAGAATCGTTAGAATTCTTCTTCTAGTTTGGAGGATTCTTTCCTTAGTTAGCCTTATTACTATTAGAACTATTAGAATTAGAAGGTTTATAACTAAGAGCCTTAGATATAGAGGAGCTTTTATCTCTTTATTCTTCTAGTAAATTAGCTATAAGGAACTGTAAATTAAGCATATTTACAGATAGACCTTGGGCTCTAGCAGCTCTAATAGAATATCGCTGCCTTTTAGCCTAGCTAGGGAAGGTCTTCTTTAAAGCATTAATATAATGATTTACTTAGTCGATTGGATTGATAGCTACACTATAAAGCTGTAATCTAGCTAGTAAATTATTAAAATTAGCGTTAAAGGCCTCTAAAGATCCCTTATAGTTCGAAAACGATAGAGTGTAATAGCTAGAATATAGCGTACTACGCTGTATTTTAGCACTCTGCGAATATTGCCTAACTAGAACGTTATAGGCATCTACAGGGGACTTATGCCAGCTAATAGCTGCTTAAGGTCCAGGTTTGCAACTATCCCTAATAATTATAAGGATTATAGCCTATTCTAAATCTATAAGAGTACTAGCAGCACTAGGATTATCAATAAATTAAGGGAATCCTAGGGCCCTAAATTGAATAGTAAGAGCTTGCTTCCACTGATCAAAATTTTTAGGGCCTTTTAGCTTAGCAGCCTCTAGAATAGAGTGGACCTTCTTATTTAGCTCTTTAATAGTGCCTTTATTAAAAGTAGGCAGAAAAGCACTATTAGAAGAACTAGCTACAGAAGGTTTAGGGGCCTTAAAGGAGACTTTAGAAGTCCCTTTAGTAGCAGGATCTTCCTTAGGAGACCCTAAATTCAGATTACCTATAGATGTAATTATAGTATCTAATTTACTTAGTAAATTAGCTATATTACTTTCATTTTGGCTTTATTTAGCTTAGCTATACCTAATAAATCTATTTAGGGTATCTTACTGCCTATTTATTTGCTCTTATAAATCAGCTTGCGTAGAGTGAACTTGCAGCACTCTATCAGAAGCTTGCCTAGCTTTATTTAGAGCCTTCTTAGCTGTATTATCTTCTTCATTAGAGGAGGATTCTACTAGCTAAGGGGGGGATCTAGCTGGTCCAGGGAAGCTAGCAGCAGCAGAAGAACCTGTAGCTGTAGCTATAGCTGGATTAGCTGTAACTAGAGTACTAGAGCCACTACCCCTTTTAGGGCTTGTGCTCTTGCCTTTGCCTTTTAGTGCTATTTTAAGGGTTCAAAGAAAAGTAGCTTATAACGCTCTTTATAGCTAGTTATTAGCCTAAATTACAGTGGAAATAGTAGTAAATAACAGTAATAACCTCTACTAGATATCAATAGATTGCTCTATTATAGGCTTGGAAGTGCCCTATATCTTCAGAAATTATCCTGAGATTTTTCTCCAATTTCTTTCGTAACAGATATAACAGGCTCTAAAGGCTGCGTTGTAGCGCAATCTGTATACACATGTAAAATACATAGCAGACTAGATTAACAAGCGGTTGCGTAGAGCACTATACATAGGTCCCAGCTATTTTTGGCCAAAAAATTCTAGAGAATCTTCTCTAATTAGGTTTAAGGAACCTAGGTACAGCAAAATTACGGGTATTTAGCTAATTCCTACTTCAAAATCCCAACAGGTAGGAATACTATACAAAATAATTCTGCGACCGAAAATACAGGAATATCTGCAATAAGAGGTGTTAAGCATGCACTACAAATTGTAGTGTAGCTACTAACAGGTGTAGGGTGCACGTTATACAGAATAACAGCACAACAATAAGCAATGCAGTGCAGCGCTAGGCTTATTTCTTAATGGAAATAATTAATAGGTAGTGCCTAATAAAAAATTCGCAGTGCAAATAAGATGTATATATATATATATAAAAGGATGTTGCGCAACAATAGAACTAGCTATTAGGAATAGCTTTAAAGGTGTATGTGTGCATAGGGTGCACAGGACTAGTGCAGAATGTACAGAGTGGGCAGAATGAAAACACTAGTATAGTGGCTAGCGATATGTGTGCAGCAGGTATTAGAAGCTTTAAAAGCTACTAATGTTAAGAGCCTTCTTCTCTCCTAGTGCAGCTTTAGCTGCTAGCGTAGGTCTTAGTATAGCTTTCAGCGGACAGTACAGTACACAGATAGTAGATATCAGCGGGCTAACAGCTTAAAGATAGGTCTTCTAGGCTTATAACCTATTAAAATTAATAGGGATTATAGAACTAAATATCTAAGAGGGTAGTGAAGCCTCTAGATTAGAACCTGTAATTGCCTAGCAATTTATTACGTAGTGGAAGCTGCAGCGGCCTAAATTAAGCTATAGTGTGTAGTACTAGTCATGTAGAATGCAGTAAATAGCTAGGAATAGTGGTATCTAGTATGTTAAGAGCGCTATAACGAACAGTAAGGGTAGAATCTTAAATCTCTCTAGTCCCTTATAGACCCTCTAACTATATTAGCGGGCTGTAGTTGCTAGAAGGGGCTTATAGGCTACTTTATAATTTCCGCAAAAAGATTTACTATATAAAAACAAAAAAATTAACTTACAGCTATATAAACAAGAAACCTATATACACAATTTAATAAATTCCACTAATAACAAATAACTCTTATAAGCAACCCTATCTAACAATTATACTATTAGAAAGCCCTAATTCTTAGCTTTTAATTAGTATACTTCTTGAATTTCTACTACTGCTAGTTGTAGAGAAAAACGCTGTTAAAGCTGACTATAGGTTAGGCAACTTTGCCTTAGTTAAATCTAGATGTTTGCATCTAGTAACAGCGATATCTCTACTAAAAATCAACATAACACAACTAAAAGAGGGTCATGTAATAGAGCAACTAGTAGGCATAAAAATAGACTACAGGGTAGCTTATTTTTAACAGAAGGTATTAAGGACTTTTGTAAAAAATAGAATTAGCAAAATTAATAATAAAGACTAAGGATTCTACTATATAGATAAACCCTATAAGACAATAGACTTTTGTACTATTATAATAGAAAAGGCCTATTCTAACTGTATATACCTATAAAGGTAGTAGAATTTATCCTTAAAACAGTCTATAATAATTAGAGCTATTTTAGCGCCTATAGAATAGCAGCAGAATTGTAGGCAGTCTACTTTCCTTAGATATATAAGCAGATTTAAACCTATATTGCTTACTGCTGTACCTATAAAGAAAACGTAATTAACTGCAGTAAGCTACTAGAGGAATTAAGGTTATTAGAGTTAGTTCTAATGCCTTTCTATACAATTTTACTTAATTTTATTACTAATATACCTAAAGTTAGCTTAATAAACACTCTATAGTAAAAAGATAAATATAGCTTTTATAACTTACTATATTTAGTAAATTACCTATTTAATAAATAAATAATTCTTATACTTAAGTATATAATATATACAGTAGAAATTTAGGTAGAACTACTCTTATAGATACTATATTTATTAAACTAAGGCCTTTCTAAATAGATTATAAGTAACTAAGATCTAAAGTTTATTTCTAATATCTAGAGAAGTATATTTACCTAAATTAAAAGTAAATTACTTATAGCTATAGCTTATTACCTATAGATAAATAGAACAGCTAAATAGAAGAATTAAATAGTTATTATTGCTGTTTAATACTATATAGTTATAAATCTAAATACACTATAAACTACAATACTTTTAGCACTATAGTACTAGCTTAATAATATAGTAGTAGCTAATATAGAGATTTCCTTTAACAAACTTATATATAGTTTCTAACTAGCTACTGTTATTAATTTAATCTAATTAGATAACGTTCTTAGCAATAGAATAGATATAAGCAATATAGCTATACTTTAGAAGCTATACTAGCAAGAGGTAGAGATAGCTATTAATATAGTAAATGCCTTAAGTAAAATTAGATATAACGCTTAATATAAGCCTATTAATATTAAAGTAAAGAATATAGTCTACCTATAATTACACTAAGGATATATACTTCTAGAAAAGCTAAAGAAGAAATAGTTTCCTTAATAAGTAAAGCTATATAAGGTTCTTATAAAAGTAAACCTATTGTTATTTTACCTAGATTTCCTACTAGATTTATATATATACTTAATAGTATTAGTAGCTTACCTTTAGAAGCTAAGATAGAGTAAGAACTCTTTTAACTAGAAAGAGTAACTACTGCTGCTAATTACAATAGAAAAGTTTAGTATAAAGAACTATTAGGAAATTAAGCGAATTTATACCTATTAAATCTAACGTTTCTGCAGTAGGTTAAGTAAGCTATATTTAGAATTCCTTATACAATAAAAAGGGTTCTCTACTAAAGATAACTAATAGATTACTAAAGATAAGCTTAAAGTTAATACTTCTAAAATTATAAATAAATATCTATAGAAACACTCTATAAATTAGAAAAAAGAATATTAGCGTTATTAGAAGAGTAATATAGCTTACTAAAAAGCTCTAAATTAGCTAGTAAAAGCCTACTACTAACTCTTTTCCTTATAAGTCTTAATTTCCTTTATTATATAATAGATTGTTTAAATCTCTTAGTATCTCTTTCTTTATTTACTTATTTATTATTATTAAAACAATTAAAATTAACCTATATTATAGAATTACAGAAGGTTAAGAAGAAAACACCTATAAATCTATATACTATTGTTTTAACCTACTTTTCTCTATAAATTTACCTTTACTTTTATAAAGTTTTACACTTTCTACTATATAACCTTTTCTTTATACCTTTATATATTATAAAATCTTTATAAATTTATTAATACTATTATAGCTACTACTCTTTTTATCCCTTTAGGCTATTATTTAGCTACTTTTAATAGTTAAACACTAAAATACTACACTAAAAGCAATAAACTACCTATAGAGTAGATTCCTATAGCCTATAGAACTAACTAGCCTTTATAGAGCTACTTCTAAACCCTTCTTTCTCTTTACTAGAAAATCTACTACTATTATTCTTTTTTTTAGTAGTTTAGAATTATTAATTTTAGTAAACCTAAATACTTTATTCTAAGAAAGAAATAACAATAGTAACTACACTTAAGCTATAATACTACTATTATTTAAACCTAAAGAAGAATATATTACCTCTAATATATATATTAATTATAACAATAGTTTTAACGCTAAAAGTAAAGGTTTTAAGTTTAAGGAGTAGAAATATAACTATAAAGGTAATATAGTAGCTATAGAACTAAATAATATTAAAACTTATCTTATATTACTTAACTTCTGCTGCCTATATAGTACTTTTAGTAGGCCTAGAAGTGCTAAAAGCACTCTAAAAGTTAATAAGTTTATCTTTAGCACTATTTCTATAGAAATTAAAGATA
>JFHB01000341.1:0-19557 GCA_000729835.1 Atkinsonella hypoxylon
GCTTGCTAGTTGCCTGTTAGTTGCTCTATTACGTGACCCTAACTAGGTCTTATTACGTTGATTTTTAGTAGAGATATCGCTGTTACTAGATGCAAAACATCTAGAATCGACTAAGGCAAAGTTGCCTAACCTATAGTTAACTTTAACTGCGATTTTCTCCACAACTAGCAGTGGTAGAAATTCAAGAAGTATACTATTCAAAAGCTAAGAATTAGGGCTATCTAATAGTATAATTGTTGGATAGAGTTGCTTATAAGGGTTGCTTGTTATTAGTGGAATTTGTTAAATTATGCACGTAGGCGTCTCGTTTGTATAGCTATAAGTCGATTTTTTTGTTTTTATATAGTAAATCTTTTTGCGGAAATTATAAAGTAGCCTATAAGCCCCTTTTAGCAACTATAGCCTGCTAATATAGTTAGTAGGTCTATAAAGGACTAGAAAGATTTAAGATCCTACCCTTACTAACTTATTCGTTACAGCGCTCTTAATATAAAGATACTACTATTACAGTTATCTATTGCCTCTACGTGATCTAGTACTATACACTACAGCTTAATTTAGGCCGCTGCTGCTTCCACTACGTAATAATTGCTAGGAGCAATTATAGGTACTAAATATAAGAGACCACTACCCTCTTCTATCTAGTCCTGTAATCCCTATTATTTTCAATAGGTTATAAGCCCGGAAGACCTATCTGCAAGCTGTTAGCCCGCTGAAAATCTACTATTGTGTACTATATTACCCACTAGAAGCTATATTAAGACCTGCGCTAGCAGCTATTACTGCTATTAGTAGCTTACTAGAAGCTATTAAGACCTACTGCACATACATCGCTAGCCACTATACTGGTGTTTTTATTCTGCCCACCCTGTGCCTCCTGCACTCTATACACCCTATGTATACACACTTTTAAAGCTATTCTTAATAGCTAGGTTCTATTGTTGCGCAACATTATTATATATACATCTACATACATTACATTTGCACTGCAAATCGTTTTATTAGGCACTGCCTAATTAATTATTTCTATCGAGAAATAAGCTTAGCGCTGCACTGTATTGCTTATTGTTGTGCTGTTATCTTATATATTGTGCACCCTATGCACCTCTGTTAGTAGCTATACTACAATTTGTAGTGCATGCCTAATAGCTCTTGTTGCTGTTAGATATTCCTATGTTTTCGGTCGCAGAATTAATTTATGTAGTAATCCCACTGGTCGGGATTTTGAAGTAGGAATTAGCTAGATATCTCTAAATTAGCTGTGCCTAGGTCTCCACTAATTTGTTAGAACCTAATTAGAGAAGAATCTCCTAAATTTTTTAGCTAAAAATAGCTAGGACCTGTGTTTTATGCCTCTCGCGACCGCTTGTTAATCTAGTCTGCTATACAAATTATATATGTATATAGATTGCGATATAACGCAGCCTTTAGAGCCTGTTATACCTATTACAAAAGAAATTAGAGAAAAATCTCAGTATAATTTCTGAAGATATAGGGCACTTCTAGCCTATATTTAGTAAGAATTATTACTATTATTTACTACTATTTCTACTGTAATTTAGCTATAATTAGCTATAAAAGAGCGTTAAATTAGCTACTTTTTAAACCCTTAAAATGGCACTAAAAGGAACAGGCAAGAGAAAGAGCATAAGCCCTAAAAGGGGTAGTAGTTCTAGTACACTAGCTAATCCAGCTGCTGCTACTAGCTTTCCTGGTCCAGCTAGATCCCCCCCTCAGCTAGTAGATTCCTCTTCTAATAAAGAAGATTATACAGCTAAAAAAGCTCTAAAAGAAGCTAGATTAGCTTCTAAAAGAGTAGTATAAGTCTATAATGTTTAAGCTAATCTAAAAGCTCAAATAGATAAGCAACAAAAGACCCTAAATAGATTCATTAGGTATAGTAAAGCAAAATAAAGCTAAAATGAAGGTAATATAGCTAATTTACTAAGTAAATTAGATACTATAATTACATCTATAGGTAATCTCTCTATAGGGTCTCCCTCTAAGGTAGTAGATCCTATTACTTCTAAAAGAGCTTCTAAAGTCTCTTTTAAAGCCCCTAAACCTTCTAGTTCTAATAGTGCTACTTTTCTGCCTGCTTTTAATGAAGGCACTATAAAAGAGCTAAATAAGAAGGTCCACTCTATTCTAGAGGCTGCTAAGCTAAAAGGCCCTAAAAATTTTAAACAGTAGAAGCAAGCTTTAACTATTTAATTTAGGGCCCTAGGATTCCCTTAATTTATTAATAATTCTAGTATAGCTAGTACTTTAGTAGATTTAGAGCAAGCTATTATCCTTATAATTATAAGAGATAGTTGCTAATCTGGACCTTAAGCTGCTATAAGCTGGCATAAGTCCCCTGTAGATACCTATAACGTTCTAGTTAGATAGTATTTGCAGAGTGCTGAAATTTAACGTAGTACGCTATATGCTAGTTATTACAGCTTATTGTTTTCGAACTATAAGGGATCTTTAGAGGCCTTTAATGCTGAATTTAATAATTTACTAGCTAGATTACAGCTCTATAGTGTAGCTATTAATCCTATTGACTAGGTAAATTATTATATTAATGCTTTAAAGAAGACCTTCCCTAGCTAGGCTAAAAGGCAGCAATATTCTATTAGAGCTGCTAGAGCATAAGGTCTATCTGTAAAAATGCTGAATTTACAGTTCCTTATAGCTAACTTATTAGAAGAATAAAGAGATAAAAGCTCCTCTATATCTAAAGCTCTTAGTTATAAAGCTTCTAACTCTAATAGTTCTAATAATAAGGCTAATTAAGGAAATAATCCTCCTAATTAGAAGAAGAATTCCGATTCTAATTCTAATAATTCTAATGCCTCTAAAGAAAAAGATTAAGATAAAGCCTCTAAGAATAAGAAGAAGTAGAAGAGCTAAAGAAGAAGTAACAAAAACTCTAGGAATAAGGATAGAGAAGCTGCTTTTGCTATAGGTTGTTATAACCTATCTACTAGCAACCAGGATACTATAGATTCCGATAGTAAATCTAGCAGTTCTAGTAGTAATAATTCTTACGATTTAGATACAGAATCCACTACTAGTAGTACTAGTACTACTAGTAATAATACCCCTTCTTTTAACTATTCTAATAGAATAATTAAAAACTCCTTACTATACAATACAGGTTCTACCTGTTATATAGTTAACAATAAGGCATTTTTTAGGACTTTTAAGCCTATAAAAAAGGGTAAAACCGCGCCTATTGCTACTAGAGGAGGTCCTATTTATCCTAAAGGACAGAGAACTGCTGTATTCTAGGTACTAGTTAGTATAAATCCAGCTAAATACAGGCCTTTAGCTCTAAAGGATGCTCTATATTGCCTAGGTTTAAATACCAACCTAATTAGTGGTCTAAAGCACTATTTAATAGGGGGCACTCTCCTTAGAAATCAGCTATTTCTAGCTGATAGAAGCTGCTATAGGCTTCTAAATCCCAAAAAGCATAGTTTCTTCCTACAGCTTAAGGGGCAAGAGACCCCTAGAGTATGTAAAAACCACGTAAATCTCTCTTATATAGGATTTAGTAGTTATAATGGCAATTATAATACTAGTTATCCTATAGAGGTTTAAATCCCTCAACAGCCTAGTTTTAATCCAGAGGAATATAGCTAAATCGAGGAATTATCTAATTTTAAAGAAGATAATACCAATAACGATGCTATAGAGCTATTAGCCCTAGTTCCTAAACGGGCTCCTAGTTAGATTCCTTCTAATAACGGGGATTTAGAAGGTCTAAATCCTAAGTTGCTAGATATTAGAGGAAGTAGCTGTCTAGATCCCTTAAACGAGGCCCGTAGTTCTTAAGAGATCTAGCAAGATAGAGAGCAACAGGAAGCTAGCTCTAATGATAATTCTAGTAGTATAAATCCTACTGCTTCTTCTTCCTATAAGAAGCTCCTAAAATTAGCTGCTACTTAGCACGTTAGATTAGGGCATATAGGACTCCCTTTACTAAAGAAGACTGCTTTTATTACTAAAGGTATTCCTAATTTTATAAAAATCAAGGAAAAGGATTTTAACTGCCTAGCTTACAACTAAGCTAAAGCTGTTAGAAGACCTAGTAAGTATACTATTCCTAACCCCCCTAGATGTTTAGATATTATAGAGGGAGATACCGTTAAAATAAAGCCTATACTGCACAATAAGAGGCCTCTAGTTCTTTTTCTAATTAATAGAAAATCACGGTATAAGTGGTCTTTTAATCTAGCTAATAAAGAGGGTTCTACTCTCTATAGCTGTATTAAAGGTTTCTTTAAGGAGTTAAAGAACTAGTATAACTGCTACTCTAAACACCTTTATTTTAATAGTGGTATAGAAATTAATACTAGGTTGCAAGCTTAGCTATCTTCTAAAGGTATTTGCTTTAGCACCTCTTGCCCCTATATTTATAAACAGAATAGGCTAATAGAGAGAGCTATAAGGGTACTTCTAGACTGTTTGCGTGCTACCCTACAGTGGTTACAATTACCTCTATATCTATAGTCTTATATCCTTCCTGCTATAGTGGATTTAGTTAATACTACTGCGAATAGTACTAAACTACTAAGTCCTAAACAGCTATATCTAGCTAATTTAGAGCCTTCTAAGACCTATAAGCCTAATTTTACTAAAATAAGGGCTATAGGCTCCTATTGCGAAGTTCTAATTCCTTTAGAACAACAATCTAGGTTGCAGAAGCTAGCTAAAAGAACTATTTCTAGTAGACTTTTAGCTACACTAGGTTCTAATGTATATCTAATATATATCCCCTTAAAACGAGCTGTTATAAAGACTAGTTTCGTTAAAATTATAGAAGGAATAGGTCCTATTTTATAGGGCATCCCTAAGGTTCCTATTGGTTCTATAGTGGATAATCCTTTAGAGAGAGAAATCGATAACTAGCAGCAATTAGTGGATAATTATACTCCTAAGTATCCTTATCCTAGTCATCTAGATATACCGAATTATCCACTAGAACCTGTAGAAAATCAAGCTCTTCTACCAAGTAACTCTATAGAAGCTGTAGAGGCCCCTAAAGCCCCTATATCTATAGAAGCCCCTTAGGCTAATATAGAACCTATAGAAGCTAAAGCTGAATCTATTGATGCTGATGCTATAGATCTAGATAGAGATATATTTTCCTTAATCAAGGATCTATGCTTTAAGGCAAGGACTAAAGCAGCTATTACTTCTAATAGTAATAAGGATGAACTTCCTAACATATAGAAGCAAGCCCTAAAAAGCTCTGCTAAGCAGCATTAGATAGAAGCTACCTATAGCGAATTTAAGTAGCTATTAGCTGCTGGAACCTTCAAATTTATAGGGAAAGACTAAGTACCTAAGGACTAAAGAGTTCTAAAGAATAGGCTTGTTTATAGGCTTAAAAAGGATAAAGAAAATAATCCTATTAAATATAAGGCCTGCCTTATTGCTAAGGGATTTATACAAATAGAAGGTTAAGACTATCTAGAGACCTTTGCTGCAACTAGTATTCCTCCTAGCTGGCGTATATTATTAGCTCTTATAGCTTTTAATAACTAGGAAGTTAAGTAAATCGATTTTATAGGGGCGTTTTTAAATAGCAAGCTAAAGGAAGCTATTTATATAGAAATCCTAGATAGATTCATTGAATTTGCAGAAGCAACGCCATCAGTAGCTAAGCTACTAAAAAGCTGTAATTATAAGCCTTCTAAAGAGTAAGTAATTAAGCTAGAAAAATCTCTCTATAGTCTAAAACAAAGTCTTAGAGAATAGCAGTAAATTCTAATAGAATTATTTTAAAAGCATAGATTTAAACCCCTTATATTAGACCTAGCAGTCTTTTATAACCCAGCTACATCTACGTATATTGCTACTTACGTAGATAACTGTCTTCTAATTGGTCTAAATCTAAGCTATATTAACTAGCTAAAGAAGCTATTACATAAAGCTTATCCAATAGAAGATAGGGGACCAGCAGAATTCTTTCTAGGTGTATAAATCACCTATAATAGGTCTAAAAGGTCTATTAAAATCCACTAATCTTAATATATCCTTGAAGCCCTAGAAAGATTCAAAATGCTAGATGCTAAGCCGGCTTCTATCCCTATACAGCTAGGGATTCTAAAGTAACTAGTTATAAAACTTCTCTCTAAATCCGATTATAAGCTTTATTAGAGCATAATAGGTACTATAATGTACCTAATGTTGCTAACTAGGGCTGATATTGCTTTTTCCGTTTAGTAGCTATTAACCTTCCTAGCTAAGCCCTATATAGAGCACCTAAATGCCTCGAAGCACCTCCTAAGGTACTTAAGTAGTACTAGAAGCTTTGCTATTATTTATAAGCGATCTAGTCTACACCCTTTAGCAGGGTCTTCCTCTAAAAAGTCTTCTAAAGCTTCTAATAGTTCTATTAGTTGTAAAGAAGTACTTAAGACCCTCCTTAGTTATTGCAATAGCGATTTTGCTGGTAATAAAGTCTCTTCTAAATCGACCTATGTTTATCTATATAAGCTAGCTAGTGGACCTATTAGCTAGAAATCGAAGAAAGCTAGTACTATTGCTCTTTCTACATTAGAAGCAGAATCTAATGTATTATCTAAAGCTATAAGGGAATTAGAGTAGCTCTACAGCCTTTTTAAGGAGATAAAGCTGCCTTTAACCCCTCCTATTCCTATTAGGTGTAATAATCAAGGTGCTATAGTTACTGCTTACAACCTAACGTTGTATAGTAGAACTAAGCATACCCTTTTGAAGTTTAACTACATTAGGGAAAAGATTCGTAAAGGTATAGCTAAGGTTAGTTATATTAATACAAATTAGATGCCAGCAGAAGGCCTAACTCAGCCTCTTGCTATTTAAAAGCATTAATAATTCATTAAGTTACTAGAGCTTTCTAGCTAGCTTATAAAAGCAACAAAAACACTTAAAAAATCGAAAAAGCAACGAAAAATAGTTAAAAATTGAAAACAACAAAAACAATCAATAACAACTAGTTATATTCAACTATAACTACCCTGGAATTGCTGAATTAGTTATGTTATTTAGTCCTGTTATTAGTACTATATTTCGTTAGTTAATTCTAACTTAGATATCCTTTAAAGGAGCTAAGTTGCGTGTAGAACTAGTTACTTCTCACATTTCTAGAGGGAGTGTTAAAAATAAGCTACCCTATATAGCCTATTTTTATGCTTACTAGTTGCCTGTTAGTTGCTCTATTACGTGACCCTAACTAGGTCTTGTTACGTTGATTTTTAGTAGAGATATCGCTGTTACTAGATACAAAACATCTAGAATTAACTAAGGCAAAGTTGCCTAACCTATAGTTAACTTTAACTGCGATTTTCTCTACAACTAGCAGTGGTAGAAATTCAAGAAGTATACTATTCGAAAGCTAAGAATTAGGGCTATCTAATGGTTTAATTGTTAGATAGAGTTGCTTATAAAGGTTGCTTATTATTAGTAGAATTTGTTAAATTGTGCACGTAGGCGTCTCGTTTGTATAGCTATAAGTCGATTTTTTTGTTTTTATATAGTAAATCTTTTTGCGGAAATTATAAAGTAGCCTATAAGCCCCTTTTAGCGACTACAGCCCGCCGATATAGTTAGTAGGTCTATAAGGGACTAGAAAGATTCGAGATCCTACTCTCACCAACTTTATTACGGGATAATCCTACAGACCCGCAGGTCACTAGTGCACGTAACCGCAATCATGTATAAGTAGTCAGAAGCAACGCTTAGGTAGTGAAATTAAACAATTAACAATTATTTACTAGAACATTATTATTAAATGCTCCTTATAGAAGCTCTTATAACTCCTCTTATAAATTATTATATAACCTATTAAATCTAACAACCTATAGTTATATCTAACAAACCTACATTAGATCTATCTGTAATAAGTAGTAGCAATTACTTCTAATTGTTACTAACTCTCCTTAAGCTTAAAAAGCTAAAATCGCAATATCTAAGATAGAGTAACTTTAGAAGAAGCTTAGTAAAAGGAATTATATTCCTTTTACTAATAAAGAACTTAAAACTATACACTAATTCTATAAATTTTACTGTTAAAATCTAGATTTCTAGATTTAAAAAAGGGATCTTATACCTTAGGAAAAAAGGAGCTTACTACTTTATCTTACTTACTATAAATTTATTAATAAATAGCTTAAATTATACAACTAACCTAAGCTAGTAGAACTACCTTCTTACTAGAATACTATTAACGCTTCTATAGTATAGTAGGTATAGAGGTAGGTTAATAGAATTATTAATAAGGCTAAGTTTACTAAACTCCTTATAGATTTACTAACAGTAATACTAAAAGGAAAAGCTAAGGCTAGATTATCTAGATCTAATAGCTTAAAAGACACTATCTATAAAGCTAATGCTAGTTCTATCTAAGATATTAAAGGAAAGTAAGTATAGAGATCTAGATTTATACTGCTTACTAAGGACTTAGATCTATTAAATATACCTTAAACTACTAAGAAGAACTTACTAATTAAAGAACTAGCTAAAATCTTACTACTTTTATAGGCTTACTAAAGGTTTTATACCCTTAAGCTAAAGTATAAAGTAGAGAAAGCAGTAGAACTACTTAGAAAAGGGAACTCTTTACTAGAATAGCTTATAGGTTTTTCTGTAGAAATTAGTAGGTAAATTAGTAGAATTAGAGAAGAATTAATTAATAAAATTAGTAAATTATAGAGAGAATTAAACAATAAAATTGCTACTCTTTAGATAGAGTAATAATACTTAGCCTAAAAAATAGAGACTACACCTAAGCCTTAGGATAAATATAATAGGCAATACTATACCTAATAAGGCTTCTAGCTTAAGGATTATAGGTAAAGAGCTTCTAATCCTTATTTACCCCTAAAAGATAACTAGAACTAGAAGTAAGGTTAAAAGTAACCCTTAAGTAAAAAAAACTATATAATATAGAGATACTTTAAACACTTTAGTACTTTTCTAAAAGAATAGAAGCTACTATAATTTCTAAAGAATCTATTAGAGTAATACTACAATAGTAAAGCTAAGAAGAGCTAAGATACTAAAAAAGACTAGAATTAAGCATTTAGTAACTTTAAATATTAGTATATAAATTAGTAAGCACTATATTTTATTAGAAACAATAATCCCTAGCTAAATCTAGTAGGTAAGAGGCTAGATTTACATTAAAAGCAGAATAACTAAAGTAATATATAGTTCTAAACCCCTAAGGAATAGATAGATTCTATATAGAAGATTATTAATATTAGTTACTTTAAACCCTTTAACAATAGAAATATCTATAAGCTAATTTTATATAAAGGAAAGTATACTATTTTCTATAATATAAAGCTATAGATCTAAGCTGTTAAAGACTACTATAGCTATAGTGCAATTAATGCCTAAGAAGCTATTTACATTAAGCTCTAAACTCTCTTTAAAAGGAATATATTAATATAGTATAAATAGCATCTAGATTACTATAAAAAAACAGCTATTTTTAGCAGTTTAAACTCTATTTACACTACTATCTATAAAGAATTTAGTATATAGATCTAAGATATAATAATATAGCTAGATTTAGCTAAGTTTATAGAGTAAAATATAATTAAAGAAAAATTATTTAGGGAATTTACCTCTAAAGTATTCTAATATACTTATATAAATAGTAAAACTACTAATCTTTAGCTCCTTTTAAGACTCTATTATAAGCTATACCTAGGATTATAACAGCTATACCTAATTTTAACAGCAAAAGACCTAAGGTCTATATATATTACTATAGTAGATAATAAGGTTAAGGATCTATAAGAATGCCTAAAGGATCTAGGAAAATAATAAAAGTTAGAAGACTATAAGGAAGGTACTAATGCTTACTATACTTAAAGTAAATCTAATAGTAAGAACTCTAAAAACAATAAGGCAGCCTAAGGTAATTAAGCTAACTAGAATAAGAGCAATAGTTAATTTTAGCTTTAATCTCTATTCTATAAAAGTTACTAGAATAATTATACTTAATACCTACTATAAAACTAAGGAAATTAGCTGCTAAGAGAGCAATAACTCTAGCCTTAGTAGAACTAAGATTTAGAGGCTAGCTAGAATTATTAGCTAGAGCTGCAATATCCTTAGTAGCTTTAACGTTTTTAATAATAGAGCTTACTATAGAATAATAAGGAATATACCTATATAATAACGTTTAAAGATAAATCTAACTAGAAAGACTATAAGAAGTACCTTAAAAGCTATAAATACTAGCTAATAGAAGAAGAAGAAACAGTTAATACTAAGGAGCTACTAGCTAGCCTAGAATCTAACTTTATTAAAACCTATTTTACTAAAAGTAAAGAAAAGTAAAAGAAGAAGGTTTAAATAGAGATAGACTAAAAGGATTTATAGGGAATCTAGATAGAGTAAGTAGTTAAAGTAGTTATAAAGCTATAGCTTATTAAATCTAGTATTCTAAAGTTAAATTCCTTTCTAAAGATTTCTATTTAATTCTATAATAAGGGACTATTGTTAAAAATAAGCTACCCTGTATAGCCTATTTTTATGCCTACTAGTTGCTCTATCACGTGACCCTTATTAGGTCTTGTTACGTTGATTTTTGGTAGAGATATCGCTGTTACTAGATGCGAAACATCTAGAATCGACTAAGGCAAAGTTGCCTAACCTATAGTTAACTTTAACAGCGATTTTCTCCACAACTAGCAATAGTAGAAATTCAAGAAGTATACTATTTAAAAGCTAAGAATTAGGGCTTTCTAATAATATAATTGTTGGATAGAGTTGCTTATAAGAGTTACTTATTATTAGTGGAATTTGTTAAATTGTGTACGTAGGCGTCTCGTTTGTATAGCTGTAAGTTGATTTTTTTGTTTTTATATAGTAAATCTTTTTGCGGAAATTATAAAGTAGCTTATAAGCCCCTTCTAGCGACTATAGCCCGCTAATATAGTTAGTAAGTCTATAAGGGACTGGAAAGATTCGAGATCCTACCCTCACCAAGTTCGTTACAGCGCTCTTAATATAAAGATACCACTATTACAGTTATCTATTGCCTCTACGTGATCTATACTATACACTACAGCTTGATTTAGGCTGCTGCAGCTTCCACTGCGTAATAAATTGCTAAGAGCAATTACAGGTGATAATCTAGAGGCTTTACTACCCTCTTAGTTATCTAGTCCTGTAATCCCTATTATTTTCAATAGGTTATGAGCCCGGAAGACCTATCTGCAAGCTGGTAGCCCGCTAAAAATCTACTATTGTGTACTGTATTACCCACTAGAAGCTATATTGAGACCTGCGCTAGCAGCTATTGCTGCTATTAGTAGCTTGCTGGAAGCTAGTAATACCTGCTGCACATACATCGCTAGCCACTATACTGGTGTTTTCATTCTGCCCACCCTATGCCTCCTGCACTCTATGCACCCTGTGCATACACACTTTTGAAGCTATTCTTAATAGCTAGGTTCTATTGTTATGCAACATCAAAATATACACATCTGCATACATTACATTCGCACTGCAAATCATTTTACTAGGCACTGCCTAATTAATTATTTCTATTAAGAAATAAGCTCAGCGCTGCACTGCATCGCTCGTTGTTGTTATATTGTGCACCCTGTGCACCTCTGTTAGTGGCTATACTACAATTTGTAGTGCACGCCTAACAGCTCTTATTGCCGTTAGATATTCCTGTGTTTTCGGTCGCAGAATTAATTTGTGTAGTAATCCCACTAGTCGGGATTTTAAAGTGGGAATTGGCTGGATATCCCTAAATTAGCTTGCCTAGGTCTCTACTAATTTATTGGAACCTAATTGGAGAAGAATCTCCTGAATTTTTTAGCTAAAAATAGCTAGAACCTATGTTTTGTGCCCCTTGCAACCGCTTGTTAATCTAGTCTGCTATACAAATTGTATATGCATATAGATCGCGATATAATGCAGCCTTTAGAGCCTGTTATACCTGTTACGAAAGAAATTGGAGAAAAATCTCAGTATAATTTCTGAAAATATAGAGCACTTCTAGCCTATATTTAGTAAGAATTATTACTGTTATTTACTACTATTTCCACTGTAATTAGGCTATAATTAGCTATAAAGTGCGTTAAATTAGCTATTAAAATCCTTAAAAATGGCACCAAAAGGAACAGGCAAGGGAAAGAGCATAAGCCCTAAACGGGGTAGTGGTTCTAGTACACCAGCTACAGCTGCTACTAGCTTTCCTAGTTCAGTAAGGTCCCCCCCTCAGCTAGTAGATTCCTCTTCTAATGAAGAAGATTATACAGCTGAGAAGGCTCTAAAAGAAGCTAGATTAGCTTCTGAAAGAGTAGTGCAAGTCCATAATGTACAAGCTGATCTAAAAGCTTAAATAGATAAGCAACAAGAGACCCTAAATAGATTTATTAGGTATAGTAAAGCAAAACAAAGCTAAAATGAAGGTAATATAGCTGATTTACTAAGTAAATTAGATACTATAATTACATCTATAGGTAAACTCTCTATAGAGTCTCCTAAAGCAGATCCTGTTACTTCTAAGACTTCTAAAGTCTCTTTTAAAGTCCCTAAACCTTCTAGTTCCTCTAATAGTGCTACTTTTCTGCCTGCTTTTAATGAAGGCACTATAAAAGAGTTAAATAAGAAGGTCTACTCTATTCTAGAGGCTGCTAAGCTAAAAGGCCCTAAAAATTTTAAACAGTAGAAGCAAGCTTTAACTATTTAATTTAGGGCACTAGAATTCCCTTAATTTATTGATAATCCTAGTATAGCTAGTACATTAGTGGATTTAGAGCAAGCTATTATCCTTATAATTATAAGAGATAGTTGCCAATCTGGACCTCAAGCTGCTATAAGCTGGCATAAGTCCTCTGTAGATGCCTATAACGTTCTAGTTAAGCAGTATTCGTAGAGTGCTAAAATACAACGTAGTACGCTATATGCTAGTTATTACAACTTATTGTTTTCGAACTATAAGGGATCTTTAGAGACCTTTAATGCTGAATTTAATAATTTACTAGCTAGATTACAGCTCTATAGTGTAGCTATTAATTCTATCGACTAGGTAAATTATTATATTAATGCTTTAAAGAAGACCTTCCCTAGCTGGGCTAAAAGGCAGCGATATTCTATTAGAGCTACTAGAGCATAAGGTCTATCTGTAAAAATGCTGAATTTACAGTTCCTTATAGCTAATTTATTAGAAGAATAAAGAGATAAAAGCTCCTCTATATCTAAAGCTCTTAGTTATAAGGCTTCTAATAGTTCTAATAATAATAAGGCTAATTAAGGAAAGAATCCTCCTAATTAGAAGAAGAATTCCGATTCTAATTCTAATGATTCTAATGCCTCTAAAGATATAGATAAAGCCTCTAAGAATAAGAAGAAGTAGAAGGGCCGAAGAAGAAGTAACAAAAATTCTAGGAATAAGGATAAAGAAGCTGCTTTTGCTATAGGTTGTTATAACCTATCGACTAGCAACTAGGATACTATAGATTTCAATAGTGAATCTAGCAGTTCTAGTAGTGATAATTCTTACGATTTAGATACAGAATCTACTACTAGTGATACTAGTACTACTAGTAATAATACCCCTTCTTTTAACTATTCTAATGGAATAATTAAAAACTCCTTACTATACAATATAGGTTCTACCTGTTATATAGTTAACAATAAGGCATTTTTTAGGACTTTTAAGCCTATAAAAAAGGGTAAAACCGCGCCTATTGCTACTAGAGGAGGTCCTATTTATCCTAAAGGACAGGGAACTGCTGTATTCTAGGTACTAGTTAGTATAAATCCAGCTAAATACAGACCTTTAGCTCTAAAGGATGCTCTGTATTGCCTAGGTTTAGATACTAACCTAATTAGTGGTCTAAAGCACTATTTAACAGGGGGCACTCTCCTTAGAAATTAGCTATTTCTAGCTGATAGAAGCTGCTGTAGGCTTCTAAATCCCAAAAAGCATAGTTTCTTCTTATAGCTTAAGGGGCAAGAGACCCCTAGAGTGTGTAAAAACCACGCTAATCTCTCTTATATAGGATTTCTAGCTAGCAATAGTTATAATGGCGGTTATAATGCTAGTTATCCTATAGAGGTTTAAATCCCTTAACAGCCTAGTTTTAATCCAGAGGAATATAGCTAAATCGAGGAATTATCTAACTTTAAAGAAGAAGAAGTAGATAATACCAATAACGATACTATAGAGCTATTAGCCCTAGTTCCTAAACGGGCTCCTAGTTAGATTCCTTCTAATAACAGGGATTTAGAAGGTCTAAATCCTAAGTTGCTGGATATTAGAGGAAGTGGCCGTCTAGATCCCTTAAACGAGGCCTGTAGTTCTTAAGAGATCTAGCAAGATAGGGAGCAACAGGAAGCTAGCTCTAATGATAATTCTAGTAGTAATTCTTCTACTACTGCTTCTTCTTCCTATAAGAAGCTCTTAGAATTAGCTGCTACTTAGCACATTAGATTAAGGCATATAGGACTCCCTTTACTAAAGAAGACTGCTTCTATTACTAAAGGTATTCCTAATTTTACAAAAATTAAGGAAAAGGATTTTAACTGCCTAGCTTGCAATTAAGCTAAAGCTATTAGAAGACCTAGCAAGTATGCTATTCCTAACCCCCCTAGATGTTTAGATATTATAGAGAGAGATACCGTTAAGATAGAGCCTATACTGCACAATAAGAGGCCTCTAGTTCTTTTTCTAATTAATAGAAAATTACAGTATAAGTGGTCTTTTAATCTAGCTAATAAAGAGGGTTCTACTCTCTATAGCTGTATTAAAGGCTTCTTTAAGGAGTTAAAGAACTAGTATAACTGCTACTCTAAACACCTTTATTTTAATAGTAGTACAGAAATTAATACTAGGTTGTAAGCTTAACTATCTTCTAAGGGTATTTACTTTAGCACCTCTTGCCCCTATATTCACGAATAAAATAGGCTAATAGAGAGAGCTATAAGGGTACTTCTAGACCGTTTGCGTACTACCCTACAGTGGTTACAATTACCTCTGTATCTATAGTCTTACATTCTTTCTGCTATAGTAGATTTAGTTAATACTACTGCGAATAGTACTAAACTACTAAGTCCTAAACAGCTATATTTAGCTGATTTAGAGCCTTCTAAGACCTATAAGCCTGATTTTTCCAAAATTAGAGCTATAGGCTCCTATTGCGAAGTTCTAATCCTATTAGAATAGAGATCTAGGTTGCAGAAGCTAGCTAAAAGAACTATTCCTAGTAGACTTTTAGCTACACTAGGTTCTAATGTATATCTAATATACATTCCCTCTAAACGAGCTGTTATAAAGACTAGTTTCGTTAAAATTATAGAAGGAATAGGTCCTATTTTATAGGGCATCCCTAAGGTTCCTATTGGTTCTATAGTGGATAATCCTTTAGAGGGAGAAATCGATAACTAGCAGCAATTAGTGGATAATTATACTCCTAAGTATCCTTATCCTAGTCATCTAGATGTGCTAAATCATCCACTAGAACCTATAGATTAAGCTCTTCTACTAAGCAACCCTATAGAAGCTGTAGAGGCCCCTAAAGCCCCTATATCTATAGAAGCCCCTCAGGCTAACATAGAA
This sequence comes from Atkinsonella hypoxylon, assembly GCA_000729835.1. Taxonomy (NCBI): domain Eukaryota; kingdom Fungi; phylum Ascomycota; class Sordariomycetes; order Hypocreales; family Clavicipitaceae; genus Atkinsonella; species Atkinsonella hypoxylon. Next base: position 15,575 of record JFHB01000341.1, read on the forward strand.
CCTATAGAAGCTAAAGCTAAATCTATTGATGCTGATGCTATAGATTTAGATGGAGATATATTTTCCTTAATTAAGCATCTATGCTTTAAGGCAAGGACTAAAGCAGCTATTACTTCTAATAGTAATAAGAATGAACTTTCTAACACGTGGAAGTAAGCCCTAAAAAGCTCTGCTAAGCAGCATTGGATAGAAGCTACCTATAGCGAATTTAAGCAGCTATTAGCTGCTAGAACCTTCAAATTTATAGGGAAAGACTAAGTACCTAAGGGCTAAAGAGTTCTAAAGAATAGGCTTGTTTACAGGCTTAAAAAGGATAAAGAAAATAATCCTATTAAATATAAGGCCCGCCTTATTGCTAAGGGATTTATGCAAATAGAAGGTTAAGACTATCTAGAGACCTTTGCTGCAACTAGTATTCCTCCTAGCTAGCGTATATTATTAGCTCTTGCAGCTTTTAATAACTAGGAAGTTAAGCAAATCGACTTTATAGAAGCGTTTTTAAATAGCAAACTAAAGGAAGCTATTTATATGGAAATCCTAGATGGATTCGTTGAATTTACAGAAGCAACGCCATTAGTAGCTAAGCTACTTAAAAGCTGTAATTACAGACCTTCTAAAGACTAGGTAATTAAGCTAGAAAAATCACTCTATAGTCTAAAGCAAAGTCCTAGAGAATAGCAGCAAATTCTAACAGAATTACTTTAAAAGCATAGATTTAAACCTCTTATATTAGACCCAGCAGTCTTTTATAACCTAGCTACATCTACGTATATTGCTACTTACGTAGATAACTGTCTTCTAATTAGTCTAAATCTAAGCTATATTAACAAGCTAAAGAAGCTATTACATAAAGCTTATCCAATAGAAGATAGAGAACCAGTAGAATTTTTTCTAGGCGTTCAAATCACCCGTAATAGGTCTAAAAGATCTATTAAAATCTATTAATCTCAATATATCCTTAAAGCCCTAGAAAGATTCAAAATGCTAGATGCTAAGCCGGCTTCTATCCCTATACAGCCGGGAATCCTAAAGCAACCAGTTACAAAACCTCTCTTATAATCCGATTATAAGCTTTATTAAAGCATAATAGGCACTATAATGTACCTTATGTTGCTAACTAGGGCTGATATTGCTTTTTCCGTTCAGTAGCTATCAACATTCCTAGCTAAGCCCTATATAGAGAACCTAAACGCCTCTAAGCACCTCCTAAGGTACTTAAGTGGTACTAGAAGCTTTGCTATTATTTATAAGCATTCTAGTCCACACCCTATAGGGTCCTCTTCTAAAGCTTCTAGCTCTAAAGAAGTACTTAAGACCCTCCTTGGTTATTGCAATAGCGATTTTGCCGGTGATAAAACCTCTTCTAAATCAACCTATGCTTATCTATATAAGCTAGCTAGTGGACCTATTAGCTGGAAATCAAAGAAAGCTAGTACTATTGCTCTTTCCACATTAGAAGCAGAATCTGATGCATTATCTGGGAATTAGAGTGGCTCTACGGCCTTTTTAAGGAGATAAAGCTGCCTTTAACCCCTCCTATTCCTATTAGGTGTGATAATTAAGGCGCTATAGTTACTGCTTACAACCTAACGTTGCATAGTAGAACTAAGCACACCCTTTTAAAGTTTAACTACATTAGGGAAAAGATTCGTAAAGGTATAGCTAAGGTTAGTTATATTGATACAAATCAGATGCCAGCAGATGGCCTAACTAAGCCTCTTGCTATTTAAAAGCATTAACAATTTATTAAGTTACTAGAGCTTTCTAGCTAGCTTATAAAAGCAACAAAAACACTCAAAAAAAAAAAAAAAATCGAAAAGCAACGAAAAACAGTTAAAAATCGAAAACAACAAAAACAATCAACAACAACTAGTTATATTCAACTATAACTACCCTGGAATTGCTGGAATTAGTTATGTTATTAGTTATGTTATTTAGTCCTGTTATTAGTACTGTATTTCGTTGGTTGATTCTAACTTAGATATCCTTTAAAGGAGCTAAGTTGCTTATAGAACTGGTTACTTCTTACATTTCTAGAGGGAGTGTTAAAAATAAGCTACCCTATATAGCCTATTTTTATGCCTACTAGTTGCTCTATCACGTGACCCTTATTAGGTCTTGTTACGTTGATTTTTGGTAGAGATATCGCTGTTACTAGATGCAAAACATCTAGAATCAACTAAGGCAAAGTTGCCTAACCTATAGTTAACTTTAACAGCGATTTTCTCTACAACTAGCAATAGTAGAAATTCAAGAAGTATACCATTCAAAAGCTAAGAATTAGGGCTTTCTAATAATATAATTGTTAGAAAGGGTTGCTTATAAGGGTTGCTTGTTATTAGTGGAATTTGTTAAATTGTGCACGTAGGCGTCTTGTTTATATAGCTATAAGTCGATTTTTTTGTTTTTATATAGTAAATCTTTTTGCGGAAATTATAAAGTAGCCTATAAGCCCCTTCTAGCGACTACAGCCTGCTGATATAGTCAGTAGGTCTATAAGGGACTGGAAAGATTCAAGATCCTACCCTCACTAAGTTCGTTACAGCGCTCTTAATATAAAGATACCACTATTACAGTTATCTATTGCCTCTACGTGATCTATACTATACACTACAGCTTGATTTAGGCCGCTGCAGCTTCCACTGCGTAATAAATTGCTAAGAGCAATTACAGGTGATAATCTAGAGGCTTCACTACCCTCTTAGTTATCTAGTCCTGTAATCCCTATTATTTTCAATAACTATTATATTAGATCTACCTAGATACTAAAACCTCTTTAGTGCTAGTTAATAAAGTATAGTTAACTTAGTTTAATTAGAATATAAAATAGGTAAAGATAGAGCTAAAACTAGTTACTAAAGTGCAGTTATCCTTTTATATCTCTAAGACAGCTACATTTAACTTCTATATCCCTAGATCTATATATAGTATGCCTATAACTCGCTATTTTATAGTTATAGCTAATGTAATAAGTAACTTAAGACTAAAGCTCCTTCTAGGTTTAACCTTTCTCTATAATTATAGTATTAAAATTAATTTTATCTGCTCTAGAGCTACTATTAGGTCTATTTATAATATAGTTGTAGAAATAGGTATCTTTTAACTAATTTTAAAGATTCTATATTAGAATGTAATAGCAGTATAAGCTATAATAATTCCGCTAAAATCGTAGGAATTCTAGTTAAATAGAAGGAGATACTAGCTAATAAGAAGGCTACTGCCTACTATATATACTTAAAATCTAACCTTATCCTAAATGTATTGCTTAGCACAACTAGCTAGAAACAAATAGTAGCCTATAACTATTTAGATAAATTTATTATAATCTAGAAAAATTAGAAGGTTGCTTACCTTTAGTACAATAAAGAGCTTAAGGCTAACTATATAATTGTAAACCTATTTAATTTATATATATATTTTTCTAAGAATATTACACCTAATAATAGTTTATTACTTATAAAAGATTATAAAATACAGAAGAAAGGTAATAGTAGTAGATTTAACCCTAAAAAAGTTAATAATAGTATCTTTATATATAGAATCTCTTGTTCTAAGGATATACTATATATTTACAATAAATATAAGGTTAAGGTAGAAAACTTAAACCTAAATGTTGCAGCTAAGCTTATTAACTTAATAGATAAATACAATATTTATTATAATAGAGGTATTATTCCTATACCTAAAGACTAGTATATAAGAGTAGATTTAGTAGATAGATAGCAGAAGTAGCTAAAACCTATCTAAATCTACCTACTAAAAGCTAAAGATAAAGCTAAATTAGATAAAGTCTATAATAAGCTACATTTAAGTAGAAAGATATTATATTTAGACAACCTAGTAGCTATAGCCTACTTAGCCTTTATAGTGTAGATTAAAACCCTAATAGAAAGAAAAGAATAAGTTATAGTTAATATAAAGCTACTTAACAGTATAGTAATGCTAAATATATACTCTTTACTAGATTAATTAAATATTATAGT